>JAVJIF010023774.1:0-76035 GCA_038442645.1 Agave tequilana
TCAACGACTCTTTCACCACCTACTCCGTTAACAAAGGAAAAAAATGAAAACAAAGAAGACCCATTTTCTCACAGAAATATCAAAACAAAGCAACACCTACCACCATACATCTCTTCTCCCTTTTCTCCATCATCTCCAACCTCTCTCTTCACCCATCTCTCTCCCTTAACCACGGAGGTCTCTTCCTTCTCTAATCAAAGCAATCTCTCGATGGCCCAAACCTCTCTCTCTCGATGGTGGAGTCCTCGCTCTTGCCGCAGGGCTTAGTGGGGACGGAGTTGAGGAACTTGGTGAGGACGATGTCGATGTTGGATATCTCGCGGGGGATCGAGGTGCCAGAGAGGAGGCAACATGCAGACTTGTCGAGGTCATGGGTGAGGCGCCAGGTAGTGATGTGGAGGCAGGCGTCGGTCTCAACGGAGGAGGCGCGAGGGTGGACTCCAGTCAGCTGGCCGGCACGATAGATGAGGCGGTGGTTGGAGGGGATATGGGGACACCAGTGATGTGGCGGATTTGGTCGATCATGGGCTTGATGGTGGGAATTCGAAGGGAAAGAGGAGGAGAAGGAAGATGTAACCCCCGTTTCTAGATGTACGTATCTCAGTACCAGTACTCGATATGATATAAATACTCAATTTGGCCTTTTGGGTAGCCGGACTGAGCCCGTTTCTATTTCAGATATTAATTTCTAATATTTTGAAAATTTCTAGTTTTTTCTGATTATTTTGAAAAATCTCCTGAATTCGGCATCGACTCCAGGATTTTTAATTTACAAATGAGCATGAATTTCAAGAATCTAATTTCACGGCATTACTCAGGATAATATTTACTATTTTTGAAAAATTTGGGGATTTTTCTGAATTAATCAAAATTTCACCAATTAAATAATATTATAAAAATCTTTTTATTTATTTCTTCCTTTTTCTTCCCCCAATCTTCTACCTTATTCCTCCACCGACCCAGCCTCCACCGACTTACTTCCCACCACCATCTCTCTCTCATCTTTTTTTTATTTTTATTTATCTCACTCTCTCTGTCCCTAACTCTCTTACCCTCTCCCTCTCTTTCTCTCTTACCCTCTCCCTCTCTCTTCGTGTCTGAAACACAGCTTCCTCCTTTCTCTCTCAATATCACCCCCTCTCTTCAATTCTCTCTATCACTCTCATTTCCCTCTCCCCTCTCTCTTCAACTCTATATCTACATCTCTCTCTCTACACCTTCCTCTCTCTTTCCCTCATCATACTCTCTCTAGTCACCAGGCCCAGACCGTCGCCTAGGCTGACCTGTCGCCCCGCCCAGCAGCGGTCGCCATCAACGGCCATGCCTTCTCCCCTGTACCCTCTCTCTCTTCTCACTTCCTCTCTTTCTTTATCTCTTTTTCTCTCTCCCCCTAGTTCTCTCCTCATCCTTTCTTTCTTTCTCTCCACTGCAAGCCTGTCGCCGGTTGTGTCGCCGGCCACCACCACTTCCTTCTTCCTTTTTTTATTCTTCTTCTTTCTCTTCTTCCTTTTCTTCCTGTCCTTCTTGGCTGAGCCAAACCCAGCCTCGCCACCGCCAACATCCAGGTTACCGCTGCCGACCATCCGCAGCCCACGCCACTGGCCGATGTCGTCGCTCCTCTATACTGCTTCCATCTCTCCTCTCTCATTCTCTTTCATTCTCTCTAATTTTGGATCCATACCCGTTAGCTCAAACCAAACCATTTACCCAATACCCATATTCACTTAAGTTTATGTGTTTGGGTTATTGGATCTAAACACGACCCGGTAGTAACCTAAACCCGCATTCAAATCAAAGAAAGGTGAATTTTACATAAAACCCCCTGTTAAACAAGATATTTATATTTTAAATCCTATAAAATTACAAAACTAACCCATTTATATTAATTTTGTTTTTCGGGTGATATCTTGATCGTCCGGAGTCTGATTCGCGTGATATTCAAGCCATTGCAACTGTGGAGACGAGAGCTACGTGTCCATGACGCTTGTTGTGAGTGTTTTTAAACTTTTTTCAATGAAATCATATTTTATTGTGAATGTTTATTTAATATTGATAAATTATTTACATGTTAATTGATTGTTGGACTGTAGATTAAGAATCCCTGTAAATGTTAATTTGAAAGTCTTAAATATGACTGTGAAGAGCTTGAAACAGATAATAGACATGATTACAGTGCAATATTGATCGAGTTAATATTACTAAAATTACTGGGCAAAATCTTGTTATATTGGAATTTGTTCGAGTTACGTGTTTACCGACAATCTTGTTATTGTGCATCATGTGATAATTATTGTTATTAATCATGCACAATATTCTTATAGCATTAACTCTAAACAATTGACACCGAGGGTTGGAAAACTGATAGGAGAGACAACGTCTGTATTTTGGGTGGATCTTATTTATGGGGTTATACAACTAGAAGAATTGGATTCCACTGCAGGGAATCAGGGATGTGCTGGCATCCCCGTCCTGTTATCCTGTACTGTTGATACCTAGCGGTATCGTCCTAGTCCAGCACCAGGATACATTGTGGGACGATATTTTGGGCATGCACGGAGCCCACCTAAAACACAGACAATATCTCCACCTCAGTTTCAAATGATATCACATTAAATAATCCAACAATTATAATCTCAGAACGCGTGATATTTGATCGCTCCTCTATGTTCAAATATGGCACCCCCTGCCATATCGGATGTGTTAGTCTGGGGTACGGGCCCCTGCCTAAACCGCCAGTGGTATGAGACATTGGAATAGGAGGATGATTAAAATATCAAGTGATACTGATTGTTATTATCGTATAATCTTAAAATACTTAGCGTTAATTTACTTGTGCTATATGACTATCTCTTTAATTCTAGACATGGACTGAAAACCCTTGACACTGTACGTATTACACTGGTGATAACTGATTTCTCACATGAATTCGTGCAAGTTGTTTTCACTATTTTCTTATTACTTTAACTGCCATGAAATGATTAACTGCCAACACATGTAATCCCTCACATAATGATTTCACCACTATTCAAATAAGCATCATTTGTTATTATTTTCAACAACTTAATTATGCACTATGTGATATTTCACTCACGATACAGTTATAATGTGTTATTATAATCATGTTATGCCACTGTTCCTTCATTTCATCACCCATTAGGTTACTTATTGACGACCTTGAGGTTGCTTACTCAGATTGGAGATCCGAGATTTCGTAGTACTTGATGTTTCATGGGATATTAGTAGGGGACCCATCATCTTTATTATTTGTAGATATTTTTATTATTTTGCCTCTGCTTTTTTATTTATTCATGTTTTCATATCTATCATGGTCACTGACCCTTTGCCGGTATTTTTGTACTTATTTAATGTTAGAATTATTGTGTATTTTGTATTTATTCCCTGTACTGAGGCTTAGCGTATATACGTGTAGGGTATTCTCCTCGCGTATATACATCGCTGACTCCCGTCACATCTCCGTTATAGCGTATTTTTGGAAACGAGGCGTGACAGAAGATGAGGCGGGAGGGAGAGGGGAGAGCTTGTTGGTGCACATGGCTTGAGGTTCAGAGTTGGAGGGGAGGGAGGCATAGTCGTCGAGCTTGCATTTGGTGGGGAGGCGGCGTCGGTTGCGAGTGATGGCGGCGGAGAAGGCAAAGGACATGGTGAATGACCTCGATGGGGCGCCAAAAGAAATAATTTTTAAGTTTTCTTTGTCCGAGGTTGGCAATCCCAAGAAAAAAAAGTAAAAAAATAAATTAAAAATCCTCATCTGATGTTGCCAACCCCGGACGAAGGAAAAAAGGCAAAAAAAAAATGAAATAGTTCGTTCGGGGTTGCCCTCCCTGGACGAAGAAAACCAACCTCCCGTCAGCGGGGCTAAACAACCCCTGGCCGATGTGACATGTCAGAGGTTGATTTTTAAAAATATTTTTGAGAGAGGTTGGTTCTTGGAATTATTTTTAAAAATTATATTCCCCCCCCCCCCCCCCCCCCAAAAAAAAAAAAAAAAAAGCCCTATCCAAAATGAAAAAATGGGTTGAAATATTTGTCAAAATTAGAAAAAAGTCAGGGAGTTTAGCAAAAGTTTTCTAAATAGGCTAAAGTTTATTCTTATCAGAAGGGTACACTATGCTAAAGTCCAGATTTTTTTTTTTTTTTTTAGGGACATTGATACCAAAGGCCAACAAATTACTTTTTTATTTTAGCAAACTGACCGAAGGGAGATTTCAGTGACTCATATAGAAATTTTGTCCATCCGTTTGTCCGTCTTCATCAGAGAGATCAACATTGACCCCTCCTTCTTCCTTCGTCTTCTTCTCCTCTCCCTCCTTCTTCCTTCGCCTTCTTCCTTTCCCTCTCCTTATTCTGACCGATCAGTCGGTGTCCCACTGATATTGTCGATATGCTAGTTTTTGTTTTTATTTTATCTATCAAATCAAGCGAAGTAAGATTTCTCCTATGACTCCGCCGTCTTTGTTCGTACGTCTGTCCCCTTCTCTGCCCCTCGGTGTCACCGCCAAAGTGGTCTGTCCCCTTCTCTGCCCCTCGGTGTCACCGCCAAAGTGGTTATCTAGTTTAATTTAATTCCATGCCTACCCTATTGCTCCCGATATTTCCCTTCAATTATCATCAAAATAAAGTAAACCAATAATTATTATAGATGATTCTAGTGGCGCCGGTCCATCGAATTCTGCCTCTCTTCTCCGCTTCTTCTCTACACTCTAGTAAACTTGATCCCCTCACCAAACTGTCACCCTTCTTCGCTTCTCCTCTATCTCTCTCATGGCAGCTGATGTCTCTATCTCTGTAGCTTTGTCAGTTCTCTCCGCTCACGGTCTTCAGGTACCATTTTTTCCCGTTAAAATCCGTTTGTATGCTGTGAGATCTGATTGTTTCAAGTTTCGCCACATACCCATTTGGAGAAATGCATTTTTGTTGCAGGATTTCAGTGAAAGGCAGCTTCTTGCGGTATGATCATATAAGGGTCGTGTTTGTATCCTTTAGAAGCGAGTAGAGGCATAAGGTGTTTGTTGAAATTACGAACTGAGTATATACTTGACATGGGTTTATTGAATTTTAAAGCAATAAGGAGGTTTGTGTTGTTTGTGTGGGTTTTGCTGGGTTCAATTGCCGGGCTGGCGGTTGGTAATGTTATCTTGATTGGGAAGAATGTTTCGCTGTCATTCGATGACATTGAGGCAAAATTCAGTAAGTGAAGCGATCTCTATGTTGTTATTCTTATGTATGAATGAGTTGTGTTCAGTTCTGCCTGAAGCGATCTCTATGTGGTTAGTGTTGATTTATGGGCAACCTCTTGGTGGGTGTTTTTATTTGAATTTTTTCTTGGTCACCTTAGGTTTTTGCTGCTTAGACTTCCCTTTCTCTTTGGACTGAATAAGTCTTTTTATTTTTATTTTTTTAATTAACACAGCCACCCCACACACACACACACACACACACACACACACACACACACACAAAAAAAAAAAAAAAAAAAAAAAAAAAACTTGGGACCCCCTTTTCCCCACCCAATCCCTTTACCACTGAGCCAGGTCACAGTTTTAGATTATTATGGCTAGATCGGTAGTGATTGGTACTATTTTGGGTGGGTGAGCATGGGGTTGCAGAAAACTTCTTTCCAAATATTGTAGATTTACTTATTGAGTTCACTTCTAGATGCCAACAATTGCATGCCGAATTTATTCAAAGTTGAGTATTCATGCTTCATGCTAAGGTCAAACAACTTAGAAACTGGTGTCTTCAGGTGTATTGTGGTGCTTGCATACATGCGAGGCGGCGATTCTCTCTTCACATGAAGAGGCCAAATTGAACTCATGTTCAAAGCAGTACTTTGTTTCATTAAACAGAATAACTGTCGGGGAGCTCCACATGTACAATAAAAAGAAAACAGCACAAAATTGAAGTGTTCAAACTCTACCTTGCATGTAATGTAAAAAATAATTTGGTTTATGATGGGCAGCAAGTGGTTAGAAAGACTCTTACCTAAAGAGCTTCCGAATGCTTAGAAAATATGTAGTATTGGTACTTCTATTACTTAGCCGTACTCGTGTCGGACACTCTAACCCTTGGACACTTGATGTGGACATCTAGCCAAGGCGAGCACACTGGAGGAGGCAAAGACACATTGCATTAATATGGCTCGAGTAGTCTGAGTCCTTGTGGTTTTTTGACTTTATTGTATTTTTTTAATTTATATTTTTAGTGTTTTCTGTATTTGGACGTTTAGTCTCATATCGGATGTAATGGGAACTTGATTTTTAGTCCCATATCAGATGTAATGGGAGAACTCGATTTTTGTAAAGCCTGTAAATAGGCTTAGGTATTGGTTAATAAGGGATAATGAAGAATATTTGAAGAAAAAAGTTTTTGTGATAAATTTGTTATCTCAATTGTTTAGGATTAAACCCTAACTTTTTTATTTCCTTCTCTATCTTCCCCTTCTCTTTACCCACAAGGGCCACAACCATTTCCCCTCTGACTTTCTTCCTCTCTCTTCCCAAACAACCAACAACATCACCCTCACCCTTTGCCTAACCCCCCATCAATAAACCAACTGAACCATTTCCCCCTCTCATCACCTGCTTGCCCCTCTCTATTTCCCCTCTTTATTGCAACACCTAACCACCATCTCCCATCTCTTTTTGTTCTCATCGTGCCATTAGCATACGCCTCCACTACCTCCCAACCGATGACCTCGATTTCATCCTTAGTAGTCATCGCATCATCGCCCTCTTGACCCGCCCGAGCGCCGCTGCTTTGCCGCCGGAATGTCACTGCTACCTTGCCTTCCCGCCCGTCACTGTCGCTGACGCTAGCACAACTGCCAAGTCCTTGTTCTTTCGTCGAACAACAGGACAGAGGAAGAAGAAAGAAGACAAGGAAACGGGTTTGCATATCATAACCCAACCTGACCCATTCTAAAATTCCAAGATAGTTGCATTCGGGTTTAAGTTGTAAATCGCGAAGATGACCCGACCCGCGTGTTACAATAACGGGTTTGGGAACCAGACTCATTAGTGCACTATTTTCGTTTAGGCTGTAACTTGCACATCCAGACTCTGATTCAGGCGATCTTCGAGCTTTTGTGCTCGTGACGACGAGATCTACACACCTAGGGGTGTCACGTGGGCTGGGCTGCCTGGCAAGCCGCACGGGCCCGACTCCCTCATGGGCCGGACCCGGGTCTAGGAAAATAGACCCACGGCCCGGGCTGGCCGTGCCAGGCCTGGGCACACGCGTTGGCACGGCCCACCAGGGTCGTCCTGGCCCGCCTGCCCCCAACGACTCAAAGAGCCGTTGGACAATTGAAATGTGGGTTGACTCGGCCTAACCTACATCTCCACTTTGAGCCGTTGGAGGGGGTTTTGCAATTTTTTTGCAAGTCCCCCCAACAACTACCCAACGAATCTTTTGGCCATTTGGGGTATTTGCAAATTTTTTTTTGCAAATAACCCTCAACCGGTAAAATGGGCTTATTGTCACGCCCCGCTTCCCAAAATACGTGAAAACGGAGTCGCGACAAGAGTCGGCGACGTATATACGTGAGAAAAATACCCCACGTATACACGCTAAGCCTAAAGTAAACTGAACAAGCTATAAATGTAAACCATAATAAATCAACGATCACTGTAATATCACATATAAGCATCCACACATGATATCATATAAAAAAAAACTGGAATAATGACTGAATCTGATATGTATCGAGGATCAGAAAATAAGAGGAAGATAAGAGAGAATAGAATACCAGAACCAAAAAGGAGAAACTCCAGCTCCTCGTGAAGCGTACGATCACACGAACACCTGAAAAATATAAGGTGTTCAAAAAATCTTGGACGTGCGAACCCAGGGTCGTCGGAAGTAACCTAATGAGTGTGTAAAGGGAAAGGTGCTCGTGTATAACACAATGTAAGCAATAACAACATGATAAACTGAAATAAAAGATAACATAATAATCAATATCAAGACAAAGCTATGAACGATATATAACTGTTAACATGATAAGAGGAAATAACTAATGTCAAGATGTGTAATCTAGCATATGTCACTAGTATGGTATACAATCTGGTCATGTGTACAATCATATGTCTATCATAGTTTATATGATATTCAGTCAGGTGAATACAATCCATTATAGTACATAATAACAGTTTATCAGTATTAATTATGTCAGCGAATACCAATTTTCACTTGTAATAGACGCATTCATACTACGCCTACTACACATGTCAATTAGGGTCCTAAGTTATTGAAATTAATAGAAGAGATTGTCCATGCTTTAGCTCGGTTCCGTACATACCAGGAATCACGACCCAATCACCTGGCGCTGAACCAGGTTCTACCGCTAGGTAGTCAATAGCAATAACAATATGTCAATAACAATAACAATATGAATAATACAGGATATCAGTCATCCCCCGGAACCCTGCAGTGGAACCGTATCTTAGCTTTACAACCTGTATCCTAGGTCCACCTAAAATACAGACGCTATCTCCATCAATTTTCTCAATCCCAGTGTAAGTTGTCAATCTACATTATTATTAATAACAATCAATATCCATGTTATTTCGATTATTGGGACAATATGGTGACAATAACAATATCAATGATGTAACAATAACAATATGGACAATATTACCGTGTAAATGATAGAACAATAGAGCAATGCATATGTTACGGTCTGACAATATTTTCCCAGTAGCTTTCAATAACATGAATCAATATAATAATGAATCCAGATACTGCTCAACAGACAGTCTCATATAGAACTGGTCAACATCTCATCTGCACTAGGATACAATAACAATTGATCCAACCACTTATAGTCTTAATACAATCATCGAGAACATCAAACATTTAATCTAAGTCAAAGTAATCTGGTACAGTAACCCACCAGTTTAATAAATCGATAACCGGTTCTCTCATCATATCAATCTACTCTGATCCTTTAAGTCACGAATAACTGAGATCTAACAATAACTGTTATCAAACTCTGAATATACATTAGCACCAATATCAATGAAATCTCACTTATAATAACTTAATCTCTGTAACCGAATATCTAAAGTAGTCAAGAACCATCATGAACCACTGAAATATCCTCGAGATCAACAACGAATACCAAGTTCACAATTAAAGAATGGAATATCCTCAAAGTCAAACTTATCCAACCTAATTAAGATCATAACTAAAGAATATAACGTCCTCGATCAACATAACATCTCAATCATCTCTACATCTAATATCATCAATAAGGTCATCAGTACAAAATCAATATCATCAGGGTAAATTTAAAAGTCCTTATTTCAACAATCCAAAACCAAGATCATAATTAGGGAGTGCCACATCTTCGATCAATATGAAATCTAGATCATCCCTATATCTAGTAATCAATATCAATAAGGTCATCATTACATCAGTCAAGCTCATCAATGGGGATCCAAAACTAATAGTTCCAACAGTCCAAAAGTCCGTTTCATCGTATACGTCAGAGTCAGGTATTATATTCACACATCTGAACATAATCCAACCATCATACATCACATCTAAATATCAATCATGAATCCAATGTAAAGAATACGAAGTCAGGTCAACTCCCACTCTAAGTTATACACAAATACAAGTGTCAATAAAATAGTCTGTCAATGAAGCAACGTCATATCTAAACGTTCTCAATATCTCAATGCGTCTGGTCAGAATAATCACCAAATAACTTGTCCAACAATTACTTACATAAAAATAGGTCACCTATCCTCAAATATGAACTAGGCCACCTGATCAGTGAGTTGAAAAGAGTAACAGTCCAAGATATATCACCACTAGTCCAAAGTCAAAAATAGTAAACTACACATGAAATGATGCTGCTAGATACTCAGATCAACAGATGAATAAAGTGAGCACTCACTAACATCACATGAAAGGGTACGGGTAATCATACTGGTAAAATTAAATCAGAAATCACATGAGATGATACAAGCAACATATATATGCTAGTGGCAATGTTAAATAAGAAAATGACATTGGAACAAACATTCACAAGAAATGACGTGATTTTAGAACTGAATCGCCGTCTGGTCTTACTGCACGAACCAGTACTGATCTACGGATCATCCCATGGGTCCGAATTGCAGGAACGCGTCCGAAATCACTGCAACACGCATCCACACACAGACACGTACACACAGTCAAGCATACGTACATACATATACATAAATACACTACATATACATATGTACACTCTTATATATACACTCATATACACTGAAGCACTCACTTGCACACAATTTAACTCACGCACACAGCACACAACAGCTCACACATTCACACAAGCACTCACTCAAAATTACAATTATACCCAAGACACATTATATGATACAAAAATGTACAAACATAATTATAATAATAAACATGTAAATGAAGGACAAAAAGGGGGACCAATAGAAGAACTGGAAGTTGAGAGAGTGGGGGAAGCTCACGGCAAGGGACGCACTCATCGACGGCGGGCTCCGGCGAAAAGAGGACGATGACCTTGCCTTGGCTCGGCCAAGGAAAGGGCACCTAAGGGGACTCGGCAAAGTGGAAAAACAAGAGGGAGGAACCGAGCATGGGGATGTTGGCGTGGTTAGCGGCCTGTGCTGCCGCCGCTGTGGGTGACCACGGGAGGAGGTGGCTCAGGTGCTGGTGTGGTAAGGGGGTTCGGCCTTGGCTGTTGGAGGGGGTTTCACGGGGAAGCGATGGAGGCCATGGTGCTCGGGCTCCGGGGTTGAGAGAAAAGAAGGGTTATGGTTTAGGTTAGGGAATAAGATGGATTAGAGGATGCTTAAATAGGGTAAGCTATTGGTTAGGTGGGTTTGGGGTTGAGATTGGATAGGATAATTAGTTAGGATTTGGGATTTAGTTAGAATTTGATTTTATTAGATAGGATTATGGGTTGGGTTGGATTTAATAGACAAGATTTGAATTATATATTAGTTGGGATTAAGATATATATTAGTTAGGATTTGAATTAGTTAAGATTAGGATGGATTTGTTGTTAGGATTTAGAATTAGTTGTTTAAGATAGGATTTAGTTGTTAGGATTAGATATGATTTTGACAGATAGTTTAGGATTTAGTTAGTTTAGAATTTAGATTAAACAGATAAGATTCTGGGTTGGGATAGATATGACTAAAATTTGGGTTGCGAGTTTGGGTTTAATGGATGCAGGCTTATTGGATATAGGTTTAGGTAAAGGGTAATGGGTAGTGGGTTTGGGGGTTAAGATAAGTTTGTTAGTTAGGATTTGATTTAATAGTTAGGATTAGATTTTGGGAAGTTGGGTTGTTAAGATTAGAATTTATTAGCTATGATTAGGATTTTGATTTTAGGATTTGGATAATGAGTTGAGTTTGGGTACGAGTTGGATTCATGGGTATGGGTTTGAATTAAATGGGTTGCAAGATAATATGATTTTATGGTTAGGATTTAGATTTAGTTGTGATATGATTAGTATTATAGATGAGGTTGTGGGTTTAGGCTTATTGGGTTTCATAATTAACTAGGAATGAAAATTATAAAAAGAAAGATTGTTTAACATGGCCAGGCTCAAGTTTGGGCTAAAGGCTAGAAAAAAATAAAGATAATAATAATAAGAATAATAATACAAAGTCTCTTATGAGAATACTAAAACATGATAATAACAACAAGAATAATATCACTAATGATAAATAACAATAATAATAACAACTATAGAATTAATAATAATACCAACAATAATTATAAGCCATAAACAAAGTTAATTAATAATAAAATAATAAATCAAATCAGATAACTATAAAAAATATTAAAACTATATATTGATTAGGGATATTACACTTATGGTGAATTTTTTGCAAAAAAATTTCAAAAAAACACTCCCTCTATAAATACTCATCTTCCCTATTCCATTTAGTCACAACAAAAATTTCTAAAATTCTCTAAAATTCTCAACTGTAATGCTACAAGCTCTCAAGCTCTCTCTCAAGCTCTAAGAGAGCTCTACAAACTCTCTACAAGCTCTCAAGTTCTCATGCTCTCTCAAGTTCTATAAGCTATACAACCTTTCAACTTCTCAATCTCTACAAGCTCTCTCTACAAGCTCTCAACTTCTCAAGCTCTACAAGCTCTCAACTTCTCAAGCTCTACAAGCTCTCTCGGTAACCCGTTCTTATAAAATTAGAAATTAGCAAATAAAATGGATGTCAATTCTTCATCAGCAGACCCTAAGTTCCTGGTTCTAAATATCATGATAGTTTTAACTTGAGTAATGAACAGTGGGAAGCTTTAAATTTTACCTTTATCCAACACTTCACAAATTCCATTCACACAATATACAAATTTTAGTGCTTCTTCTGAACCTACCACTACTCCCTATTATTCTCCCGAGGTATCAACTACCTCTACAAATTTTAAATTTGAAGTTTGAAAATATTTTGATAAAATAACTGTTGATAGAGCTATGAGGTCTCAATGCAAGTTGTGGAGCTAGGAGGGCTCAATGCAATTTATGTCTAGATGTTTCATATGCTTTTCTCAAAAATGCGGGAACCTGCTCCCTAAGCAGACATATTAAGAGAACACTCCAAACACCAACCACGATAAACTCAAATTAGCACTTTAAATGGCACACTAGGCACTTTTACTTATAATTGTGTTACAGGTTATATTAGAACCACTCATAATTCAGATTATATTAGAACCACTCATAATTCAGATTATGAGCTGGTCAACTATGAAGTACAAACACTTCAAAGTGAGTGTCGTGTCCGTGTCGGACACGTATCGGATACCGACATTTGCCCGACACGTATCAGACACTCTGATGTGTCGAATTTTAGACAACCATAAAATCACGTGTTGGCACCGTGTCCAACGCCGTGTCGGCATTAAATAAAATTTAAAAATCATGTATTAAATATCTAAAAGTCACGTCGCTTAAATAAATTTGAAGAACATATTGTACTGACATAAGCAAACATGTTAGTAAAATTTACGCACATCATGAACTAGGTGAGGTATTAGTTAGATTATTTTTTAGATTTATTTGTTTTGTTTGTTACTTTATAGAAGCTATAAATGTAAATTATTTAGATTTTATTTTGTTTTCATCTTACCTTTAATAAAACTAATTATTCATGTTTGATTATTTTTTGACATATTCATTATTCTACTCACATAGGTAGAGTTGTGTAGAAATGTCTACTTCAGAAAGTACCATTGAAAAAGTTGAAGACAATGCACCTCTTTGGAAGTATGAAAGGAAATAAAAAATTAAGAACAGGGAGCGAAAATTTATCTATATATAATAATAAAATATTGTTTGTCATGTCCTCGCATTTTTTTATTTTGTCGTGTCCCGTGTCCGTGTTGTGTCCGACACTTGTGTTCGTGTTACATAGCTGGTCAGTAGGAACACTATAAGATAGAAATGTTGTAATTGAAGAACAAAAACAAATGTTAATTGCAGTTTTGTCTTTTTTCACATAAAATTGCATTTACTTTTGATTGTTGTGAAGCTCTTAACGGTTATCATTATATTATTATTACTGCACATTTTATTAATTCTGATTGGCTTTTAAATAAAAGAATTATCGGTTTTAAAAAATTTTCTCATCCTCACAATGCTTTAAATCTAAGTAAGGTTATAATGTAAGTTGCTAGAGAATATATAATTGATTCCAAAATTTTTACTATTTCATTTAATAATGCTAGCGAAAATACTACTGCAATTGAGATTTTGAAAAATTATTTAAAACCTATTTTGAATGTAAATTTTTTTCATATTCTATGCGTTTGTCATATTATTAACTTGTGTGTACATGATAGTTTGAAATTAATTAATAATTATATTCTAAAATTAAGAAATACTGTTATATTTATTAAAAGTAGTAGCCCAAGAAAACTTACAGACAAATTTGTTCGGGCTTAGGCTTACCTGCTAAAAAATTACCTCAAGATATAAGAACTCGTTGAAACTCAACATATAATATATTGAGTAAAGCGTTTCTTTATAAGCAGGCAATAAATAGGTTCATTTTTGTAGAATTGCCTAAGTGTATTATTTTCAATGAGGAATGAGAACTTTGTGAATGGATTTGTGAATTTTTGAAAAGATTTGAAAGAGTAAGAAAATTATTTTTTGGTATTTATTATCCAACAACTAGTTTAGTATTTTATGAGTTAACTGAAATAACCGAGATATTTTCTCAATGCAAAAAATAATGATTTGATTTGAGATATTATTGCTCTCATGGAAAAAATTTAATAAATACTTTAAAGATTTTCTTTTTATTTTTTATTTTTCTACTATTGTGGATCCTAGGATTAAATTTCATGGATGTAAATTTTTGCTTGAAAATTTTTATGAAAAAATGGAATATGATGACAATCTTGTCCTAATGTTGGCAGATATTGATGCTTCTATAAATAAGTTGTAGATTATTATGAAACTACCTATGAAAATAAACAAATTTCTTCATTTCAAACTTCTTCATTTAGAGTAGTTTATTATTTTCAGGTCTTTTATCAGCATCTAAAAAATTTAGAACATCTGACACTTTAAATGAGCTTCATTATTATATCTAACGTGTCACAACTCCTCAGATTGACCAGACTCAGGATTTGATAATTTTGATATTTTGCGATGGTGAAAATTACATATATGAACTTATCCCGTGCTTTTCATCATGACACGTGATTTATTAACTCCTCTGGTATCGACAGTAGCATCAGAGTCTGCTTTTAGTACAAGTGGTCGAGTGGTGACTGATACGAGAAATCATTTGGCGTTCGATACAATCGAGATGACCATACGTGAGAAGGATTGGCTGGATGAGGAAAGGAGAAGTTAAACTAAAACAATTGACAATCTCATTGAAGGCTCTCCAGAAAATGAATAAAGACATTGTAATTTTTTTATGTATGAATGAAAATATTTGAAACTTGTATTTTTTATTTATGAATGATAAATTTTTAGATTTTTTAATTTCTACTTTAATTGTATTTTTATCCATTTATTCATTTTATTGGATTATCAATAAAAAAATATATTTTCATTTCACAACTTGTATTTTTCTTTGTCAATTTTTCACTAAGGAATTTTTGAGATTTTTTAATTTTTTAAAGGTTTTTTAGATTTTTTTGGTTTTTAGTTTTTTCATAAATGGCCGGGCCGCTCGGGTCGCGGGCCGGACATGAGTTCCATAAAGGGAACCCGGGTTGGGCCAACGCTTTTTGGCCTGGCGGGCTCGGCCCGCCGTGCCTGGGTTGGTCTTGCTGGGTCCAACCCAATTTGCATCATTGTACACACTGGTACCCACTACAGTTCATTGAGATCTCTGTAATTTTCAGTAGGTAATTTTTCTTAACTCGATCTATTGATTTGTGGGTTTGATATTCATCTCTATTATTTTATCGATTATATCTGCTGCCACTGAAAACTGTGAGCTTGTGAGCATCTGTTATTTTGTGTTTGCTGATCGTTTATATTGATTTTGTATGCTTTTGTCATCATAACTGGTAGTTGCATTAGTTTATTTAGATTACAAACGGTACAATTGCACTTGCACGTTTTGTAAAATTCATATGCTTACATATTAGTTTTAATGGTTTTCCTACCTAAGATCATTACACTTGGTGAAACGTAGCAAAGTTTTATTCTATCACTGATTTTTAATTCACACGCATCACAATTCGTATCAATATGGTATAAGAGCACAGTTTGCGTAGAATTTGCATCACGTAGGTATTTGTTAGGAAATTTTACTGCTTTCTTGCATTAAAAGAAATCATCTAGTTTACATTTGCATCTCTTTAACTTCAATTAGATTTTGTATAGTACATGCCCGCCCGCCCGTAGTGATCACCCATACCTGTTAGGAGTCTAGCAAGTCTCACACCGCCTCAATGGATCTTCAACAGATTACAGCAATGTTCGCTGAGATAAATGCTAAGTTGGATTACCTTAAGACATTCGAAGAGAGACTGGCCAAAGTAGAAGTCACACGTGAACCACTTGAGTTGCCCACACGTGATCAAACCCCACCGAGAAACAATTTACTTAACAACACCGATAACTCACCTAATCTCGATATTCTATATGTGAAAAGCATCAAGATCGATTTTCCTAACTTTGATCGACGTCATGACCTACAACTTTTCATAAATTGGACACTCCAACTAGGTAGGTGCTTCACATGGTACGAACTCACTGAGCCTAGAAAGTTTACCCTGCAATGAAACTGTTTGTCCAAGCTAGTCAGTATTGGCCTAACCTAGAAAACAAGCATGCAGTACGAGGTCAATTATCGATTGACACATGGAATGGGATAAAAGAAGAGTTAGAAGCAAAGTATGTGCCACTATTGTTTAGTGCTCATCTCATGGACAATTGACATCAATACACTTAAGGCAACAAATCGATATAGAAATATGTTGAAAAAGTAGATGAATTCCTTATCAGATTTAGTACCTTCCTCCATAAGGAAGGGGAAGCTAAAATTCTTTTTAGATTCAGAGCCAGCCTTAGAGATGACCTCCGAACTAAACTGTTAGCTAGAGTAGTCAACGAGTTAGAGGCAACTTACACGTTTGTCTAAGATCTAGATTCTCTTAGGTCTAACTATAACACTAGGAGTTTTGTTTCAAAATCGAATATGTTTAGGACTTCTCTTTCCAATTCTATAGACCTACCCCTCACATAAGGATGACATCAAGGGAAAGAGTCTTGAATAGGACAACAAAAACAAAGGCCATGAGTTACTCAAAGTTAGTTCCACAACCAAGTACTATAAATGTCTAGGTTACGGACACCTAGCAACCAATTGCCCTAGTCGTTAGAATCACCATAATAGATGAAACACTTACCGAAGCCACTGAGTCAGATTCTGAAGAGTACATTTATGACCGAGGAAATATTGAAACTGACGAATAGCCCACAAGTGATGATGTTGGTCTCAATTGTATTAATCAAACGCCATCAACTCACTTGTCTGATGTTAGTTGTGTCTCCTCCCAATCAACTGAAAATACTACAGGAGAAAAAGTGCTACTTTCAACATGTTCACCAAAATTGAAAATAATAATTGTAAGGTGATTGTGGACAGTGGAAGCAGTATAAACGCAATATCGTTTAAGTCACTCAAAAATCTTGAATTAGAGGTTGTACCTCACCCCACACGTTCAAAGTGTCATGGACCGACTCCACGACACTTGAAGTCAAACAACAATGTCTTGCCCCATTCAATTTAAATCATTACAAAGACAAGATATGGTGTAATGTGATCACCATGAATATGAGTCAAGTCATATTAGGTAGACCATGGTTCGACAAAAATGTCATCATTTATAGTCAATTAAACATGTGTCAATTTGACCATGAGGGTAAACAAGATTAAGTTACTACCCTCGAGACTCAAGATTGGACAGCCGAAGCGGATATCCATTTTGGCTTTGCTGCCAATCCCATCTTCTCCACCTTTCATTGCTATTATTCCTTCCCTATTTTCTACTAGTCATGCATACCCCATCCGCAAACTGCTTCCTCTTCTACTGCTGACACCATCCTACTATAAAGCATTTGAGTTTGTAACTGCATTTGCATCACACAAACACGTGCACAAACTACACAAAGAAATCAGTGATGGAAATAAACAGAGCAATGTGAAGCCTACTTTACGAACTGACAGTAGAAAAATATTTAAAATTTTTGATGTAGGCGATTATGTGATGGTTCAGATTTATCTGAAATGGTTCCTTCGGGGATCGTTAAAATGTTGCATGTCTGCAGTGCTGGACCCTTTAAGATCTTGAATAAGCTTTGAAATACATATGTAGTAGATCTTTCTAGAGATTATGATATTAGTTGTACTTTCAATGTTAATGATCTAGGGAAATACAAGAGTTTTGATTATAGCCAATTGATTGCTAAGCCTTTCTCTAAGCCATTTTCTGGCAGCCCTTCACTTAGTCCACTCCCAAATACTCATCATATTACAACAGAGAGAATTGATAAAATTTTAAAGGATGAGACTGTTGCTGCGAAATCTAGTGAAACTCACAGGTACTTGATCCGCTGGAAAGAAAAGGTACCAATTGTTGATTCACAGCTAGATGAGGTGATTTTCAGCGGATTGATCCAGTACAGAATGAGAACACTATTTCACCCGACTTGACGGGATCTTCTCCCACCCCGGGAGAATAATGCGGACATCCAGCCCAGGTGAGCGCACCGGAGGAGATGAAGATACATTGCATCAGTATGACTCGAGTAGTTCGAGTCCTTATGGGTTTTTGACTTTATTGTATTTTTTGAGTTTATTGTATTTTTTATATTTTTAGTATTTTCTTTATTTGGACATTTGTCCCATATCAGATGTAATAGGAGAACTTGACTTTTGTAAAGCCTATAAATAGGCTTAAGTATTGGTTAATAAGGATAATGAAGAATATTTGAAGAAAAAAAGCTCGTGATAAATTTGTTATCTCACTCATTTAGGATTAAACCCTAACTTTTTATTTCCCTCTCTTTTCCCCTCTCAACCCGCATCCATTTTCTTTTCTCTTTCTCCCTCTCTTAATCAACCAACAACATCACCCTCACCTTCTGCCTAACCTTGCCGCCAACAACCCAACTGAACCCATCTCCCTCTTTCATCACCCACTCGCTCCTCTATTTTCGCTCTCGACTGCAATGCCCAACCACCATCTCTTATCTCTTTCTGTTCTCATTGTGCCGCGGACACGCCTCCACCGCCACCTCCCAGCCGACGACCTCGATCTCATCCTCAGTAGTCTTCGCGTCATCGCCCTCGTGATCCTCCCAAGTGTCGCCACTCGACGCCCAGGTCTGTCGTTGGAACACCATCGCCGCCTTGCTTCCTTGCCTCGTTGCCACCGACAACGCTAGCACAGCCGCCAAGTCCTGGTTCTTTCGTCGAGCAGCAGCACAGAGGAAGAAGAAACAAGATGAGGAAACGGGTTTGCAGATCATAACCCAACCCGACCTGTTCTAAAATTCCAAGACAATTGCATTCGGATTTAAGTTGTAATCTCGCGAAGACTACCAGATCCGCGTGCTACAGTGACAAATTTAGAAACCAGACCCGTTGTGTACCATCTTCATTTTCGGGCCGTAACTTGCACATCTGGACTCCAATTTAGGTGATCTTCGAGCCATTGCACTCGTGATGACGAGATTTACATGCTGGTATCCACTACATTTCACTGGGATCTCTGTGATTCTCAACCCGGTCTATTTATTTATGAGTTTGATATCCATCTCTACTAGTTTATCGATTAAATCTGCTCCATCGAAAACTGTGAACATCTGTTATCTTGTGTTGATCGTTTACATTGATTTTGCAAGCTTTTGCTATCATAACTGGTAGTTGCAGTAGCTTATTTAGATTACGAACTGTACAATATCACTTGCACGTTTTGTGACACTCATCTGCTTATATATTAGTTTTAATTGTTTTCCTACCTAAGATCATTATATGTAGTGAAACGTAGCGAAGTTTTATTCTATCACTGATTTCTAATTCACACACGCATCATGTTTCACATCAACACTTCTCGGACACTTTTGGGACTTGTTGTCAATACAAACTTTTTAAATTAGGATACTTGTTTGGTACTTCTTGGACACCTGTTCTAGATTTCTCTTACACTTCTTTGTTCACGTTACATATTTGAGATATTTATTTACTCTCTTATGTATCATAGACTATACTTCAGTAAACTAAAATTGGCATCAAAATATTAACTTGTATAAAACTATGATAAGTTAAAATATGTCTCAATATAAGAAGTTACCCACATTGAACTATGTGTATGAATTTTTGGATGCAAAGACATGACTATTCATTTATATTTATGCACTATTATTATTATATGCATATTATAGTGTCATGTCCGTCTGTCCTACTTTTTATATTTTAAAGAAATTGACGTGTCCCGTTTTTTGTGTCCGTGTCGTACTGATGTCCCGTGTCCATGCTTCTTAGCTTAGAAATATTCAGGGAAAGGACGTGCAAAAGGATTGTAGGATTACTTTGGTTTTTGATTCATAAGAATAGTTGGAGAGTAGGTATTTCTCCTTGACCTTAAGAAACTAATTAGTTAAAGGATACAAGCTTTTTTAGGAGCTGAACATGAGGAGACGGGGATGGAAGCCTTCCAGCGGGTAGAAATAGATCTTGTCATCAACCTTTTGCCAAATGGAATTTGTTTAATACAATTTACTGAGCTTTATGTGTTTTATCCGACTAACGAAATCAGTTTTAAACATGTTTCTTTCCATACATTTTCTCATTCAAACTTTGTGATATTTATTTATAACCAATTTATTTTGTGTTAACATTAAATGGAAGCCGTTACTTTGGTTTGAACTGGAGGGTTGCTCGTCATCTTTGTCAAACTATCAAGGGTAAATTACAAGAAACCTCTTCATTTGTATCCCAATTTTGAATCAACCTCATGAACTAAAAGACATAATAAGTGACACCCTAATTAAGCAGGAGTTATTTCATCCATTAAGAAAACAACTTTGTTAAAAGGTTTTTATAACTATATGAAAAGGATAAATGTAGAATATAATAAATATGATGTCACATGACCATGAAAAGACCTTCATGATTGTTAGAAATATATCAGAACACATGATAATAATAGTTCAGAGGTTTATTTGTTCACTTTTTTAGATGAGGTGGTTATTTCAAGAATAGAGTATAGATGAAAGGGGTTTCTTGTAATTTGCCAACTATCAATTATTTTAGGTTCTGGTTATGGGGATTGAGTCACACTTCTATGTTTGGATATTGGCTCAAAGTAATGTCGGAAACTATTTATTATTTTCTGTCTCATTCCTGCCTTATATGGGACCAAAACAAATTGTATGAAAAGTATAATTTTGATTGTTATGTAGGAAAATCATTAACAAAGTGCTAGACACCTAACTTTAAACTGGACCAATTATAATCCTCATTATATGTTGTTATTGTTGCTGTTGTTGTTGTGTTGTGGGGGCGGGGGTGTTGTGCATAGCGTGCCCAAGAGAAATGCACCTATTTATTTTTTTGCTTTTTTTTTTTTTTTTGCTTTTGATCCAAGCATAATTCTTTTGTTGCTTAATTTTTTGAGATGGTCATAGCAGTTTGGGACACAGAGAGAGTAAGGAAGGCTAAATCTATTTATTGTATGTGTATAAATGCAAATAATCCTACTTTTATTTTCTATTTTTATATTTATTTTTAAAATTTGAAACCGGAAGTCAAACTTAAATGAGACTAACTGAATTCAATAGAAGTCCTTGAAACTATTGAATCTAGAGTTATAAAGATTGGAGTGATGCTAACTGAAACTATTTTTTCCCCCAAACTTTGGTCTGGTATGCGGAAACAATGTGCCAATATGAACAATGATTTATCTGGGAAGATTGGACTTTATCGATTGCTAGAGTTATCTAGTTAATACGGATGGCTGGGGGGTTGCCTTCAGAGGTAATTGTGTTCTTGTGTGTGTGTGTGTGTGTGTGTGTGTGTGAAGTTGCATCTCCCATGATATCTCCCTAAGATGGCTGTCCTGTAAATCAGCCAGCCTCGCTAGGCCTCACCGACAAGAGTTCTTTTATTCCCTCTTATGCCGCCGCTCTCAACAAGGAGAATCACTTTTCCTTTCTGTTGTTTCTGTGGCGGATAAAGTAGGGATTAACTGAGAGAGAATCTACTATATCCTCTCTCCTCCCAAGCTCTTGCTTGATCGGCAGTACACTTTTGGTTCACCGCTCTCACAAAGTGTTCTTGTAAAAGATCTAAATTTAGTGACATCAAAGATATCGTGACTTGGCAATTCAAGTTTTCTGTTGATTCAGTCACGAGGACTTTAGATTCAAGAGACCTTTTAATGATATAATTAATTTTTGTAGAGGCATGAGTGGAGAAGTGATGCGGACATCAAGCCACGTGTATGTCACGTGTATCACCGGTGGAGAACATGGTTCAAAGTCGCAGTCTCGACCACCGACTTGGCGGGCACTTAGACGGATCGGTCGCGGTGACTCGGATAGTCTCGGGCGATATGCACAAAACACTACATACAAAATTCAGAAAATTTTGAAAAATCACGACAAATCGTAAAAAAATATATTCATCAAAATTCTTGTATCACATGTCCAAAAATTTATTTTGATGGGGTAATTAGGGATATGTGATGGTTTGAGGGTAAATTTAGAATTTAGAAATATGAAAAATTTAAGGAATAAATATGAAAAAAACTCAAAACAAAAAACAAAAAAAAAGAAAAGGATAAAGGAGAGAGATCGGGTGTCCTCTCAGCCAAACCCGATCTCTCTCCCCCGCCCTCCCTCACTCTCTTGCTCATCCGATCTCTCTCCCTCCCCCCTCTCACTCAACCTCTCCCTCTCAATCACTCTCTCCCTCTGCTCAGTCTCTTCCCCTATCTCCCCCTCTCCCCCCTCTCGACTGAGAGAGAGATTGGGACAGAGAGGGGGAGGGGGAGGGAGAGATACAGAGGAGAGAGGGCGTCAACGATGAAGGCGGGAAGGCAAGCAGGTGGCGACGGCGGGCGGGGGATAACCCTAGATCAGTTATGTTTTTTTCTAACCCGCCTCGACATCGACTTGCCCGAATCGGTCGATTCTGAGTTGGCTCCCTCGAACTTGGTCTCGGATTCGTCTCGACACCCTCCGAGTTTATCCGACTTGGCCGAGCCTTCGAACACTGGTGGAAAAGACGTCTCGTTCCAATTTTTTAGTAGTTGAACTCTATGTATTTTGATTTCTTTATTTTGAATTTCTATTTTAGAGTTGTATGTTTATTAGGAGTTTAGTTTCTAAAATTTGAAATTGGAATTTTATTTTGATTAGGAGTTTTAGTTTGAGTTATATTCAATTTTGTACAAGCCTATAAAAGGCCTTTTGTATTAATCAATGAAGACAATGAATTATTATGAAGAATTTTTCTCAAATTTGTATGAGTTGTGATCTATCCCAAATCTCTATTTTTGTCTGTGAAACTCTTAGAGAAACCCGAAATTAGGGGTGTAAAACTCTAGCTTGCCTATCCTCTCTCTATCTCTATCTCTTTCTCCACCTCCAAATCCTAGTTGTTTATCCTCTTTCAAAACTCTAGTTCTTCTATTCTATCCACAATTTTATTTCTAGTCCTTCCTCAAATCTGTCATCACAACCTAGTTCAATTCTCATCACAAAAACCTTAGAAAAAGCATAAAAATTTCAAAAAAAGTATTGCTACAGTGTCGCTACAGTACATGATCTGCTGTAGAGCGAAAGTACTAGGAACCTGCATGAACAGTAAACCCCAACGCAAAACAGATTCGTTAAGGTCTCAAATTGGTTTTCGAGCCATATCTTTCTCATTCGGAGTTCAAATCACGCACGGTTTGAAGCGTTGCATTCGGGGAGATGACCTCTATACATCTCCAGTCATCACAAGGACACTGAGGTCATATATGATCCTCAATAGTACGTTTCTAACCTCGATCAGTTTGAGTCTCATATTTAATCTCTGAATTTTTATCGATTTAACTGTTGTCCACAAATGTGAGATTGTGTGTATCTACTTTCCTTAGTTTCATAGTTTTCTTTATTAGTAGTAAATTTTTTTACATGTGTAATATAGATAATATCATTAATTTATTTTTGAATTGATATTGATTAGTCTATACATGTTATTTGATCAACAGTTTGCTAGATTATTAGTTTTATTTTTTCCCACCAACGATCGTTTCATGTTGGTGAAACATAGTTTGAGTGTTTTTATTGTTGATTTTCACACACGCATACACGTTTCACATCAAAAAGTTTGTCATATCATTGGATTCCTCTTTAAAATTTTCAAGCAGTCTTTGAATTCTTGGTGGAAAAGCGATGAAATATTGTGAAAAAAACTTGGTCTCAATACAATAAAGCTAGAGATCTCTTCTTACCCTAAAACTTGGGTTGAAAATGAAGATTTTGACTACCTACCAACTATTCACAAAAATCCTCTGTGTGTTATGGTGTGCTTCTTTCCAACTTCTTCTAAAGTGGATATCCTAAAAAGGCTCTCCAAAAATGGACAAACTGTTAGAAGTCCTAGATCATTCATTGTTGAATGAATATATAAAGATTTTGTTCTTCAAGTTCTTTCTTTTGAAGAATATACACCCCACAAATAAAGTCTTTTATTTTGCACGAGAATTGGCATTAGTAGAGGGGTGGGTATTTCATGTTGAGGTATTAGATATAGAGTCAAATCACAATGGTCCTTCAACACTCTGCAGGTCATGAAGAATTCTAATTGTTGAAGACAAGCATATATTGATTCTGAAGAATTTTCTAACCAAGGTCAAGTGAATAATAATTGTTATGTTTTTTATATGGAACACCAACTCCCCCCACCCCAAACATCCCCCCCCCCCCCCCCCCCCCCCCCAAAAAAAAAAAAAAAAAAAAAAAAAAACCCACCACCATCACCCCTCTCATCGAACCTTGAAGCTCTAAATCCAAGATGTGTTACGCTCATTGAAGAAATACTAGGAAATACAGTAGGAATATGGGTAAAAAGAAAAGGAAAGGAAAGAAGAATATGGGCAAAAGGTGCGAAGTTTGCATGTTAATGGAAGAAACAAAACAAAGACAAAATTTGCGTGGTACATATGCTTTGGTACTAATGAAGAGGGTGAATTGTTGTTTTCTTTCATGTAATTTTTTTTTTTTATTCCTCCTTGAATATTACTTTTTTTCATTTTCTTTTTGCTAATAAACTTTATTTTTATCTTTCAAAAAATTCTTCAAGTATTTATGTTCTTATTTTTTTTTATTTTGTAGAAAAATGCAAAGATTTGAGAGGAAATTATCAAAGAGGGGATATCGGGGAATATCATAAAAGAGTTTGAATATTGAAGTGGATATTTTCATTTTCAGAGTGTTCTTTCCTTTCTTTTCCTTTCCCTTGCGTCCTTTCTTTCTTTCTTTCTTCCTTTGCTAGCGATTGAAGTGGCATTTTTTTTGGTTAGGAGGGGGTATGGGTATTGGATTGACATCAGTTTATATTTATGCAAGAAAAGGTTTTTTTTTAATTTGTGTGTGTGTAGGGGGGAGGTGTCTGTGTTTGTTGTTTTTTTTTTTTGGGGGGGGGGGTGTGTGTTGGAGCTTTACTAGAGTCTAGAGGGACCATAATGTTTTGTACGAGGAGTATGTCTAGGCACTATAAGCGGTGCATGAATGATGGGACACTTAAAGGTTGAATTATATTTAATACTATCATTTCAACAATGAAGTGTGGTGTTATCTAGCGATTAGAGGGTGATTATCTTGTAGTAAGATTGCTAATAATCTTATATATGTGATCTTCTGTTTGAGCTTGTTAGAAGCAGAAAACTCTTGTTAATTTTCATTAGAGCAAATAAGATGCATATATAATACAAGTGATGGGTATGAGTTATTGGATAGAAGCCTAATAACTTATTTAACACTCTCCCTCAAGCTGGAGCATAGATATCAATGATGCCCAACTTGTTACATAAGATAGAACACACTTTTGATGAAGCTGTTTTGGTGAGAAGATCCGTTAACTGCTTTGAAGATAGAGCAAACGGTAGAGAAATCACCTTTTTGGTCCATGCATATCCAACCAGATGGCAATCGACCTTTATATGCTTAGTCCTCTCATAGGACACATGATTCTGTGCGATATAGATAACAGACTGGTTATCACAAAACATAAGCATAAATTCAGGCTGTCTAAATTCACGTTCTAACAATATGTTCTTTAATCACATCATCTCACAAGCGGTATGTGCCATGACTCTATATCAGCCTCTGCACTGGATCTAGAAACATCTTGTTTCTTACTTCTCCATGTTACAAGATTTTCTCCAATAAATGTGCAATGACCAGTAGTGAATTTTCTATCTCCCTTGTCACCAGCGTAGCCTGAGTCAAAATAGCCAAAGATGCAAACATGTTCTTGCTTCTTGTACATCAAACCTTTTTCAGGAGAGCTTTTGACATAGGCATGAATCCTCAAAGCAGCGGTTCAATAAACCTCTCTAGGCTAATGCATAAACCTGCTCAGTACTCTAACTGTAAAGGTTATATCAGGCCCAGTGACTGTTAAGTGTTAAGTAGATCAACTTTCTAATCAACCTCCTATATTGTCCAGGGTCATCAAGAGGATGACTACCATCACACCATAAATTCACATTGGCTTCCATTGGAGTGCTAGCAGGTTTGCGTCCCAAAAGGTCAGTTTTCTCAAGGAGATCAAGTGAATATTTCCTCTGAGACATAAGTAATCATGTTTTGATAGGCAACTTCAATCCAAAGAAATATTTTGACTTTCCCTATCTTTCGTCATAAAATGACGCTTGAGATATTCATTTGTTTCTGCTACGGCAATAGAGTCACTCCTAGTCAGCAAAATATCAACATACACTGCTAGAATCACTGAGCCAGACTTACTATGGCGAACAAAAACTGGGTGATCTGAATGACAGCGACAGCCAATATCAGAGATAACCAAGCTGAACTTCTCAAACAAGGCCTTTGGATTCTGTTTGAGTTCATAGATTGCCTTCCTAAGTCTGCAGACAACATTCTCCCCATGAACAACATACCCAGAAGGTTGCTCCTTATAAACTTTCTTCTTTTAAGTCCCCACATAGAAAAGCATTCTTGACATTAAGTTGGAATAAGGGGCACTCTATATTAACAGCCATAGATAACAGAATTCAAATGGAGTTCAGATGAGCAACTGGAGAGGTCTCAAAATAATCCACATCATACGTCTGTGTGTAGCCCTTAGCAACAAGTCTAGCCTTATATCGATCCATGGAGCCATTCCAGTGACACTTCAAGGTATAAACCTAGCGGCAATCAACAACCACTACTCCTTTGAGAGGAGAGACCAAATCCCAAGTTCCTTGAGAAACCAGTGCATCCATCTAATCCATAGCCTACTTTCATGCTGATACCAATATTGCCTTCTCATAAGACCTAGAAATAAAGAGAAGATAAAGACAAGGCAAACTGGCGAAAAGAACGATTAGGACGATCATAAAAAATGAAATGGAAAATAAGATGATCAGTACATGACCGTTTACCTTTTCAGAAGGCAATAGGAACATCAAGATCAGAGGGAGGTGTTGATGGCTGAGGAGAAGGACATCCACTAGAGAAGTTGGCCGGAACTAATTCAGAAGCAGGAATTTTTGGCCAGTGAGTGTAGACGTATCTGAAATCCCAAAGAGGCTTTGATGCAGGTAGTATTGTAGTGTCTGTCGGTGACACTGGCTAAGAGACATCAAGAATAGGAGCAGGTGCAGATAACGGAACAGACTATGAAAGATGGATAGAACCCAATGCAGTAATTGGACCTTGTGGAGAGAAGTATGGAATGAATTCAAAGAACACGGAATCTGCAGATACAAAGTACTTCCTGTTGGTGGGACTGTAACACCGGTAACCTTTTTGAGTTCTAGAATACCTAAGAAAAGCACACTTGATAGATCGAGGAGACAGTTTATCTAAATCAGGAGAGACATCTTGGACAAAACACGTACATCCAAAAACACGAGCCATGAAAAAGACACTTTTGTTAGGATAAAGACAAGAAAAAAGAATTATGCCATTAAGAACAGATTAATACATTCTATTAATTAGATAACAAGTACTTAACACAGCATCAGACAACAATTATTTGAGAACATGCATATGAATCATCATGGTTCTAGCAACATCTAGAATATGTCTATATTTGCATTCGGCGACACCATTTCGTTGGGATGTATGAGAGCAAGAAGTTTAATAAATACTCTCATTCTCAGAACAAAAGATAGACACATCATTTTTCACATATTCCAAAGCATTGTCAATATGAAGCATATGAATAGAAGTAGAAAACTGATTTTTTATTTTATTAAAGAAAAGTTTAACAACACCAGAAACTTCAAACCTCTCTTTAAGCAAATAAAGTCAAGTCATGCGAGATGAGTCATCAACAAAAATGAAAAAATATCTAAAACTATTAACTAGAGGCACACGACTAGAACCCCAAATATCTGAATGAACTAACTCAAACACAGAACTACCGCGGCTATTGTTACGACTCTGATAAGTGGCACGATGATGTTTGCCTAACTCACAAGACCCGGAACTTAAACTGAAAATGGAAGACTCAACAGGAACTGCAAACCAAAGCTTTTGCACGGAAGGATGACCCAGACGCTAATGCTATAGTAGAACATGATCAGGCTCACCAGCAACAAAGCCAGTAGGGGACATTCTGTCATCAAACTAGTACATGCCTCCTCTCTCATGCCCGAATCAATCTTTCTCCGAGTCGATAGATCCTAAGAAAAGAGTGGGAAGGGAAAAAAGTTATTTTGCAGTTATTTTGGTTGGTAAATTAACTGTGGATAATAAGCTAACATAAAATTTTGGAACATATAAGACATCAGAAAAGTCAAGGATGGAGTAGCCTGAACTACTCTATTGCCTAGTACATGAGACTGGGCACCATCAACAATATTAACAGAAGAAAATTTATTTGAAAGATTTAATGAGTCAAATTTTCTTTTAATACCTGTTATGTGGGATGAGGCTCCCGAGTCTAATATCCAAAGCCTTGAGGAGATGCAATATAAGCATTCATACCTGAAGAGGATACATGAGTCACTGAATGACTTGTCTGAGAGCTCGAGCTGACATTGTCTGTCATATTCGTCCATGTGATAGCACCACAGTGGAAGAGATAGAAGAACCAGAGTGAGTGAATAAAGAGCATGAGTAACACCATCAGGGGTAGGAAAGTCAATATCAACCAGTTGTGCCCATTGAGGGTGATCAGACTTTTCCCAGCATTTCTCAGAGAGATGATTATTCCTCCCGCAATGCTTACATTGTCGGAGGCCTTATCAAAGCCACTATGCCTGCCACCATAAGATCCACGTCCTCCAAACGAGCCATGCCTTCCAAAATCACGGCCGCAACCACGACCTCTGCCACGTCCGGAGATCATGACAAACTGCTCAACAGATGGTATAGGAGGCACATCCGCTCTAAGAGATGCACATAACTCTGGAGAAGGTAGTAGTTAATGTGAGAATACCATCCCCTCTCAATATTTGACCCCGCACCTGTGACACAATGAGGGACTCAATCCAGACAGAAACTTCTACACTGCAAAATACTGACGATATTCCCTCAGTGTCGCTGCATCAGTAACAGCAGGCTGGTGCATCTCCAACTCTTCTATCATACTTTTCAACTCTTCATAGAATTCAGGCACAGATCTATCTCCCTGCTTGAGCTCAAATAGGCGCTCATAAATTTTAAACACCATCGAAGGATTCTTCTCATTTTCATAAACCACATTCAGGGTATCCAACATCTCCTTTGCAGTAGATAAAAGCATGACACTACCACTGATCTTCTTCTCCAGACTGTTAAGAAGCCATGTCATTACACGAGTCACCAAAAAGCCAGGTCTCATAGGTAGTTGGACCCGTTTAGCTTCCAGGTGGAGACTCAAGAAGATGGGCTAATTTGTTCTGAGCACCGATGAAGATGCAGAAAGTTTGGGTCAACAATAAATAGTTGGACCCGTTTAGCTTCACGATAATCCTCAAAATAGTCTTGGGATCAAACATCCCAGCATCAGGTGGAGAGGTCAGAGTGGAGGAACTCGTAGCGTCCGACATCGCAGCTAATTAGAAAATCAATAAACAACCAGAAGATAGTCAATAAATAAGATTATAACTGACTTA
This sequence comes from Agave tequilana, assembly GCA_038442645.1. NCBI lineage: Eukaryota > Viridiplantae > Streptophyta > Magnoliopsida > Asparagales > Asparagaceae > Agave > Agave tequilana. The sequence continues at coordinate 29,827 of JAVJIF010023774.1, forward strand.
ATTACCAGCAGTAAACATACACAATCAGGTCAGCTAGTTAGGGTTCTGGAGCAAGAGAGTAGAAGCATGCACAGATGCACAGTTAGTCAATTGGCAGGAAGGCCTAGTTGACTAGACTGACTTACCTAACTCTGTTGGGGACTAGTCGACTGGCATGATGGATTAGTCGACTAGTCTGACATACCCAACTCTCTGTTGGGGACTAGTCGACTCGCTAGAAGTAGTAGTCGACTAATCAGGGTGGGCGAGCCTAGCGAGGACTTCAATGAGCGAGCCTAGCGAGGACTTCAATGACTACAGGAGGAGTTGGCGGGGGCTCTGGATCCTTTGAGAGGCCATGGCGACACCAGGCGATGACGCCTAGTGCTTCGGCGATGATGGAGGGCTTCGGTGGAGGCGGTGGAGGCCACGACAGTCTTGTTTGAGGCAGCGGTGAGTGGAGGAGCCGCTGGAATGTTCGATGGTGGTGGTGGAGTCATCGGAGAGAGGAAAGAGGAAGAAGAGATGTGACGGCTAGGGTTAGGATTAGGGTTTGTGCTCTGATACCATGTTAGAAGCACAAAACCCTTGGTAATCTTTATTATAGCAAATAAGATGCATATATAATACAAGTGATGAGTACGGGTTATTCGGTAGAAGCCCAATAGTTCAATAACCCAATGACTTATCTAACAGAGCTTTAATCTCTTTATCAAACATTGTGGAATATGATAATTGTACGGTTGATATTTTCTATTCCCTGTTATCTATGTTAAGATGTCTATCATCATGTCACCTTTTCATATTAAAGTGTACAGAGATGCTCAGAAAGTAGAAAAAGGGAAAAGGGACAAAAAAGTCTATATACATATGCGAGATGCAACCGGGACGCTGCTTAGGATGCCTGCAGAGCTGTTAGCCTGGATCTAAAAGCACTTATGTTGACTCAGTATTTAGTCTTGGTAAGAATTGCAGCGAGGAACCCTAACACTGAGAGGATGGATTTGTTGGTCATAGTTAGAGTTGCCTCTTTATGTGTCCAAACACGACACATGATGTATGATGACCCTATCAATACATCAAATCATGAAATAATGGTCATGTCACCAATCCATTGTATGCTTGGCATCCTGATGTGCAATGTACCAGGCAGGTCGAAGCGAAGGTGTAATTTATTTTATCAAATTATATGCCTGTTAGTTCAAGTAAGTTGATTATTCCACAAGGTATGTCTCTCCATGGACACTGTTCCAGGCGTGTTTTTTAGTAACCATTTCAGGGCACTGGAAATGGTTTGCATCAGATTCTTCTATGAACCTGGACACTATACCTGTACCATGCGTCTGAGTAAAATATATTATGTTAACTTCTGCAGGGCCAGTATTTTTTCTTACGTTTAATGTGAAGGTTTTCTTGTGCTTTTTCATCTTTATAATTTCCACGACATGCAGTTTTTTCTTCTTGGACAACTTTAGTTTCTATGACTGCACTTTAGTATGTTGACATGCATGAGCTTGTTGTAATTATATCTACACTGTTTTTTCAGCTCCAGCTATAAAAGGGTCAGGTGAATGTGGAGTCCTACATGTGGCTGAGCCTCTTGATGCATGTACTCCATTAAGAAATAAAATTGATGAAGGTTCAGATTCTGCATTTGCATTAATTATAAGAGGAGGCTGCACATTTAATGATAAAGTTAGAAGCGCACAGAAAGCTGGATTCAAGGCCGCTATTATGTATAACAATGAAGAACACGGTCCCTTGGTTGCAAGTAATGATTCTTATTCTTGCTTACATCTTTCTAGCTCTTTGTGTGAATGCATATGTATTACACTTAACTACGATATTTTACTGGCCCTTTTAATGTTAATTGCTTTATAAATATTAAATTATAGAAATTGACATGTCTAATAGTACAGTCCTAGGCCATGTTTGGATAGTGGGGTTAGGGTGTAGGAGTCATATAATATGAGTTAGTACATGCTTTCATTTTGTTGTTGTTGTTGTTGTTGTTGTTTGGCTAACGGAGTTGGTGTATATGAGTTACTCAATTTAACCTGGGAAGTTTGGGTAGTGTTGGGCTCAAATAACTCCAGTCTGGAGCTGGAGTTTGTAACACCTGAAAAATACTGGTGTTGTGAGTGGTCTTAAAGCAACACCCCCACCAATAACTCCAGCCAAAATCTACATGTTTGGAAGTTAAGTTGGAGTTGGCCCCTAAGGCCAGCCTAATCCTACTATCCAAACAGTGCCTTGGATTTTCATTTGAATCTCAAAATTGTGTGTTTTTAACTTTAACAATGTTTTTAAAGTGGGGAAATGATTTATGCATTTCAATGTAAGACACTCGTCAAATATGTATATACATTTTTTGTTTTGCAAACAATTGACTATTTGATCCAACCCTTTGCCTATGTCTCTATGCAGGGATACAAAGACAAGTTCATTTAATACTTGACTTAGCCTGTAATTCACTGTGAAATTATGTTGAATCTGCTTCATCTCCTTTATGCTTATTTTAAATTTTATTCCCTGCCAATTACTTTTGTAGGCTGTACTTTGTACTTGTTTAAAGAAACCTTTGACCTTTGACTTTCGATATGTCTCAATGCCTTGCCTTGCTAAAATTCTGTAGTGGCAGGAACTCCAGCTGGCATCTACATACATGCTGTGTTTGTTTCAAAATCCTCAGGAGAAACTCTAAAGAAATATGCAGGCCGAACAGATATTGAGCTGTGGATTATACCAACTTTTGAGAATTCAGCATGGTCTATTATGGTCATATCTTTCATGTCATTACTCGCAATGTCTGCTGTGCTGGCTACATGTTTCTTTGTGCGCAGACACCATATTAGACGTGAGCAACCTAGACCACCTAACATCCGAGAGTTCCACGGGATGAGCAGACGATTAGTGAAAGCAATGCCAAGTCTAATCTTCACTTCCGTTTTGGAAGACAATTGTACATCAGCAACATGTGCCATTTGCCTTGAAGATTATAAGGTTGGAGAAAAGCTCAGAATATTGCCATGCCGCCACAGTATGTCTCTTGAACATAATTGCCTTTACATTTGCACTTCGTTTTTCCTAGTTTGACATCTGGTCTGTTTTATTTATACTTTCAAAAGTAGCTTGATTCACATAAACTGGAGTGATGACTGGTTTAGATGCACACTTAAGAGCTTTGTTATCTACACTGTCTCCCACCCAAATTGGGTCTGCTGTGGAGTGTGGCTCTAACTGAACTGAAATAAGAAAACAAAGTCTATGATTGGCTACCTCCCTTACATAACCCTAAGGAGTTCAGGCCAAATAGTTGGTGAACTGGAGAGGCTGATACAAAACTAGAAGGTGAATTAGTTCATGCTTACTGGAAGAGAAGCTAGCCGTAAAACCTGGCAGATTAGTTGTTGAATAGGGAAACCTGACTTTATTGGCTTATTGCTCATGTGGCTTAAAGCTCATGCGGCCATGCTACTTTCCGTAAAATCTATAAGGAAAGTTGATCATTGGTTAGGGAAACCTTACTTCTGAGTTAAGTAGTCTAAAGTTCATGTAGTAAACATAATCACCATTTCCCATTGAAATGGGATGGCTTGGAATACGGCTTTATCCGTGATTGGGATTCATAGAATGGGCTGACCAACTCTTTCAAATTTGACCTCACAGCAACTCTATGAGCTAGCAAATTTATGGGCCATGGTTATTAATAGGGCCTTGCCATAAAACCTAGAATTACAGTTGGCGGTTAGGACATTCTACCTTCTTGGTAATGGACTTTAAGCTCTTGCGTCCTTGGGACGAATTAACCCTCACCTGCAAACTTAAGGGACTAGATGGAAACAAAGGATATAATTTGCTTTTTTTTTTTAAAAAAATTTAGCCAAACAGCCGAATTCAGAAAACAAAAAGGAAATAATTGCTTTCTCGAGGCAAAAATAAGCCATAGAGCCAAATTGGGCTGAAAATCTCATATTGTGTAGGTATTTGACTGTTTGTAGAACTTTTCCACCTCCAAACGAGGTACTGTGTTTTTCTGGTTTCTAAATGAGATACTATAAACCGTAATCCTTGGCATGAGGCATGTTATGAGGATGCCAAGTCAATTGTCATAGGTAACCGGCAGTTGCCTGGACACTAGAATTTAGGTTTTATGTGGAAACTAGAACACTTTGACACCTGGGGACAGGACAATATGGCACTCTATGACACTTTATATCATGTATGTATATTTATATATGGATATCACCTTTTGGTTGCAATGATAACATATTTGTATGAAATGCCAAGTCTAGATTGTACTGAATAGGTTTTAACTTTTCTGTTGAACTGTGGACCAATTGATAAATACTTATTTCTTACACGCCTCTAAAAACTGTTGGCTTGTCTGTACGCCAGTTCTTTATAAGTTTTCCCTTGGACCTCGAGATCACAAGTATGCCTGAACACTTGACACTACCTGTGTCACATGCCATGTAATCCCATGAACTTGAATGTTATTTCTATCTGTAAAACATTTCCCCTCATGGATTTGTTTAATGAAATTAAAAAGTAAGTCATTTTGCTCCACATGGTCACCTTCTTGGTTCAGAGCGGTTTGCAGGGGTTGGGTTAATTGCGTGCTTCAATTCATAGTCACATGGGTCATCTTTTGCCTACCAAAACGAAATCCTAGAAATTATCCTTTTGTTGTAGATAAATCTTTTAGGTTGATAGAGTGAACATTTTTGTTGGAACATAAGACCCCTGTCCTGTTCAGCGAAAATAAGTTACAAAATTATTTTTTCACCAATTTGTGCTTCCACATAACTGTGTCCTAATTCTACATTGTTGATAGATATAATGGCTCTTCTTGAAGAACAAAGTGAAGTGAAAAGTGGGTTCTTAGCAGTTTGTTATTAATAGACCCTATAGTTGTGGGACATGAAATGTTGCTCAACCCTCTGCCCCATCCCACCAGAAATCCATCGCCCCTTTTGCTATCTTGCATTTCTTTTTCGTGGAGCTGGTTGAGGGAAAACTCATTTACTTGCAAGGTTTAAAATTTTCTTTTTCCAGATCGTTCTAGTCCAATAATGCCCCCCTTAAAATCGGACTCAGATGAGAAGGAATTAGGCTGCTTGTGTATAGTTTTGCTCTGAAACTACTCAAGATTAGCAATTCTTCAAACATAGAAAGGGTTTGCCAGAAAGAGGATACCTTGACCGAATCAAAGGAAAAAAAAGGATCTTCCTTTTCTTTTGCTTTATGGGTTGTCAGTTTATTTTTGGGGGTGGTTTTTTTTTTTTTTTTTGGGGGGGGTGGGGTGATTGGGAAAGGGAAAAGCCGTGGAATAAGGCAGCAGAAGAGGTCACAGATGGTAGCCATGGCTGAGCGAAGATAACCTCTTTCTTGTTCATTCCTGTAGCTTTGGGTTTCTGCCACGTGAGGGTCTTGATATGTGAACTGGGTTTTTATTCGATGGGTTTGTAGTTTTGATCAAGTTAATAAATAAATTTGGCAGATTTTAGTTAGCTTTGGGTGTCTACATATAGACTGGACTGCACTTGTTGAATTATCCCGTAAAAACTTGCTTGTATATAGTTACCACGTGAGAAAAACTGACAATATTTCATTATTTAATTCCGTTAGGAAACGGTTTACCATATTATGTCACAAGTTAAACACTTTCAGTAACAAAAGGTAAAGTAATTTTGTAACTAAATTCTTGGTGTCAGTTATATATGATTTGGTTGACAGGAGGGCAAAAGCCATAAAGACAATTGAACTTAACATGAATATTTTAATTACAATAGTGCCATAACATGCCATTGAAATATATACAAACAAGTTACCCTTAATACCACTATACATTTCTATGACTGCCTTGTGTGATGGTGTGTCGTTTTTTGCTCTTGTTATTGTGTTTGAGCAACATAATCTCAAGCTAAAATTTTAATATATAATATAATTAAATCACCAAGTAATTGGTATTAATATCGCAGTGAACAAAGATCTATTATATTAGAAACATAAAACCTAAAATAGAAAATTTGAAACTAATAAAACATTTAAATTACCATGAAGTTTTTCAAAAAATAAAGGTCACATAAAATGTAGACCAAGGTAGTTAGACTGTGAATTATCTAAAATTTATAATATTTAAATTACCATATTTTTAGTGAATTTCATACAATCAAACAAATTTAATTTATCTACTTGTCTATGTAAATTAGAAATACTCTATTTGAAATATCATACCTATTTGTTAGTTATTATTGTACTATTCCACTAAACAATAATTCGTCAAAGCCTAGCATGAACTTCGTAAGTTCTTCTAGCAAATACATCAAAATGTTGCTCGTCATCCTTTCTTTTTTGATAATTTTTAGTTGATGTAATTTTTAAGCTAATGATACCAACAATCTAGTATTTCCGGTTTGAAACTTCCGAATAGTCGAAACTCCGAATATCGATACCAAACATAGCGACCATGACGACAGTGGGATGTTAATTCCAGATTTCTTGTATCAAGCTTGATTATTATCTAGAGATGTCATGACCTTAGTTAGTATTAATATCTAGTATTAATCTATATCGACTGACAACTTTTGGTATCAAAATCAGGCATATCGGCCGTTTAGTCTCGATGATAGCGGTAACGACAAAAGGAAGTTCAAAAATAATTAAAAATGTTTAAGAAATTGTTAAGATAATTAGTAACTTGACATTTTTTGGGGAAATTTATGGAATTATAATCACATTTCGATAAAATATTACAATACACGGTTGCTGGTGTAAAGAAAAAAAATATATAATTATAACTTTTGCTAGCAAACTAGTAAGAAATTACTTAATTATAGTTATACTAAGTTATCAACAAATTTAATCTTTATGGTTTTTAAGTGCTAAAAACCAATTAAAAAATTATTTTCACTAAAATATTCCTTGTGTAAACACTCAACACCAACTTAAATAAAACAATTATAGTAATTTTTTCTAACAAATAAATAATAATAATTATTTATATGCTAACAAATTAAATCCTCTTGTTTTTCTAAGTGGTGATAATTAAATAACTAATTTCTTAATTTTTAACTAATAATATAATTAATTAAAAGTTGTCTATGCATATTTATTCCAACAAACTATTAATTATTGAAGTGGTTCAAACTATTAATTATTGAAGTGGTTAGGTTACATTAGATAATTCATTAATTTATTAAACTTTTTCCTTCTAAAGTAATTAATGAAAGCTAAACGATAACTAACCTATTGATAATTTAGTGCAAAAGTGATATAAAGTTATATAATATATGGAGATGGGTTATTGGGTCTTTGGTTGGGTTGTTATATAACTCAGCCCAAAATCCAATCACCATCTCTCTATAACTCATAATCCCTAATCAGATTTCAAAAAAAAGGAAAAGAAAAGAAAAGAAAAATACAAAAAAAATCAGAAAAGGGGACCAACCTCTCTTGCGAACGACTGTCTCTACTGCGTGGATCTCCTCCGACCATCACTGCCCGCCTCTGATCTCCGTTAGTCCTCCAATCTCGTGTTTACTAACCAACACCAATGTAATTTCGACGATATTTGTCACGTCCTGCTTCCCACTAAAGCGAGATATGCACGTGACTTGGGCCGGCGACACAATCAAAAGAGCATGCTAAGCCTCTAGCCTACAAATTGCCATTTTTTTATCTGCATATACATATTAAGTCCAAATAGAGTACACATAGGGCGTGTTTGGTTGCAATGAAGTGGGCGGTAGTAAGAAAATGGGGAAGTATAATTGCTCATTTTCCTATCTATCCAAACACCGGAGAAGAAAAATAATAAAACCCCTTTTCTTTTTCTCTTTTACACAACCATTTTCTCACTTCCAGAATGCTACAGTTAATTTTGTGGTCATGTAAATCTCATTTGTAATAAGTTGTAGCATAAAACAGTTAATTTTTTGATTATGCAAATCTCACTTGCATTCTAATTACAGTCTATTTTTTATTTTTTTAATTAATTTTTATTTTAATATTATTTTGCGGTCAATTTGTGGTCAACTTTTCCACTTTCACTTCCACATTATCATCCAAACACCGGAAAAGACATAACATTTTTCAAACCACACTTCATAACAACATCCAAACACCGAAAAACTTACTAACCGATTCCCAAGTTCCAAAGGAAACTATTACCGTTTCCTCATTTCTTCACCTTCTCACTTCCACCCTTATCCAAACAGGCACATACTTGAAACAAAACTAAATAACTGGTACAAATTCAAATACTGAGAAATGAGTCCAAACTCTCTTATTCATACATCTATGAAGGAAGCAAATAACTAAAAGTAGTCTCCAAGTCTTTTACTGAGCTCTGGCTTCTCGTAGTACTGCTTGTTCTCAGTTAATATCTCCACGTATTCTCTGCTATCTAGGGTAAGCATACCCCGGGAGTCAGAATCTCCTGACAAGTACAAACAAAGAAAGGAAGTATGCAATATGTAATAGCACGCAGATGTATATGAACAAAAAAGGACATACAATATGCAGTTACATGATACTTATTTTCATTATACAGTCGTGTATTTGTAGCATGAGTTTATACTAAAACCAGTCATAATGTTCGAGTCATGATGATAGACAGTCGTTCACAAAGCATATGTATGGCCATAGCATGGAGTAAGTCAAATATAACAAATATAGCTAAACAATCAACCAGTAGTAATCATCATAAGAAACACACAGCTACGAGGTTAATCTATGAAGATGTCCTTAGGGGTTACTAATTAGGTGAGACTACCCCATCTGCCACGTGTGGTAGGACGTACCCTGTCCTACGCCTACTACGCATGTCAATTGGGTCTTAAGACGTGGAAAAGACTGCGTCCCATAGCACAGCCTATTCTCTCATATCAATGATTATCATTGTTTGTAAACTCTTAGTGAAAAAATCGTCCATGCACCCCAACAGGAAACCATGCCAGGAGTAATATAATATAGTAGTATATAACTAGAATGAGCTCATCAATAACCCATGTCACACAGTGACATGCACCATGTAAAATAAACACCACTGTCCTTTTACATAAGTAGGGGTACTCAATGTACACGTTCTCAGTTTCCACCATCAATTTCCCTTATATTAGACCCACGTCTTGTCATTTTTACAATCAAATTTATTATGAATATCCTTGCGTGAATCAAGTACTAAGAACAACCATGCCACCATGTCCGTGTCAAGCCCATATAATCACCATGTACCACTTTCTGATGTAATTCTAAGTACTTGTCTCACGCAAGTATAATCCATGCCATTTAACTTTCGTGTTCATGTCATATTCATGTTCATGTGTTCATGTTCAAGATGTTCATGTTGTAATTCTTATTTCATGGTGTCGTTCTACGTGAACAAGATCAATCATGTTTGTTATTTGTTCATCATATAGAAATTTGTTCAAGTATGATTCATACAAGTAATTAACTTGAAGCAATATTATAACATGCGTGAAAGTTCAATATCAACAATAATGTGTCTCAATGAAAATACATTATTTATGATATTCGAGAAAGCTATAGAAAATATATAGTCAATGTTGGTATTAAATAAGAAAGTAATCAGCACTACAAGCATGATGGTTATCTACCATGAAATGATGAATTAGTGCAAATAACAAAAGCAATACATGATAAAGCATGATATCACATCTTGGATTTCGCAAAGAGGTAATAAAATTAACCACTGACGGGTATCAGTTAACATTCATGGATCGACACTGAATAGTACCATAGAACTTAAGGTAAAGAAAATAACTGCAAAAACAAGAGATGACATGATCTAGATTTTGTAAGGAATCTAGGCATGAATCTATCAGATTTAACATCAAGAAAAGAGAAAGGACTCTAGGCACTTGTCTTTGATGATGTGGATCCGGGTTGCAGGGCACAAGCTGATCGAATACTTGAACAGAATAAAACTCAAGGCTTCCTCTCTCTTGCATGCGGGTCGGGTACGTAATTGGGTTGGTTTTGTTGAAAACCCAAGTCAACCCCATATAAGATTCGATCTGTTGTGGCGGTCTGCTACAATCCCGAAGGCGTGGACTTCCCGTGGGACGCGGGTTCAGGAGGCGACGGCTACGGTGGCCGTCGACATGCGCAGACTGCATGCCAAGGGCGGTTGCGCATTGAGGAGGCAAGGGTCGGGCGCAATTAACATTCGAGTGAGAGATGGGTTGCTATTGTTGGCAAGGGCAGAGCATAGAGGGTGAGGTCGGGGTGATGTCCGGTAACGAGGGAAGAGGAGGCACGTGCAAGTGGCTTGCAGGAGGCGGCGCGGCTAGGGGTGTAGATAGCCGAGGAAAGAGAGGAGGGAAGCAGGGGAGGCGCGGAGGTGGGTTCGGTTGCAGGGTACACAAGTGGGGAAAAGAGCGCGGCGGTGCTGGACTGCGTTAGTCGATGACCTCGAGTCTGTAGCGGAGCTCGCTGTGCGGGATCGGGTTGGCGTTGTTGTGCGCTGGTCTAGGCTCGCTGGTGAAGGACAGGAGGCGGGAGAGTGGGGGGGAGTTGGCGACAGAGATGAGTTGAGGAGATGGATGAGAGCGGAGGTAGAGGGAGAGATTCGTGGCGACGACGAGTGTGCAGGTGGTGGCACGGTGGACGTGCGACATAGACGTGAGAGATCAAGAGAGGGTGATGGAGAGGTGCTTGGCGGTAGGCAGCGTCGGTGGTGCTGGGCTCGGCATGGAGGAAGAGGGTTGTGGGCTCGCGCGGGGCGATGACGCTGCCGGGGGGAATCGCTGGCAACGAGGCGAGCACGAGTGAGGCGGCTGGAAAGAAGGGTGAGGGATGGCGGAGGTGGCGAGCACAAGTGAGGCGGCTGGAAAGAAGGGTGAGGGATGGCGGAGGTGGCGGTGGTTGAATTGGCAAGGAGACGAGGGAGAGGGAAGTGGTTGCGGTGCAAGTGGGAAGGAGAAGGATGGTGCTCGCACGTGGAGGGGGAAAAAGCTCGTGGCGGAGGAGGCCGACAAGGGGTGGCGCTCGGCTGGAGGCGTGGGGAAGGCCGGTGGTGGCTCGGGTTGAGGACGAGAAGAGGTTGGTGGCTGCAAGTTATTAGGGTTAGGGTTGAGGTTAAGGAAAGAGGAAAAGAAGATATATTTATAGGGGAAGGGACAGAATGAGTAATGGGCTTGGGCTTATTTTCTGGGCTTGTGGGTGAATTGGAAAAGATAAAGAAAAAAATAGAAAAGAGAAGTAGGCATGGGCTTGGATTGGGCCAAAGAAAAATAAAGTAAAAATAGGAATATGGGAAGAGTAAGGGTGTGGGCTTAGCTATAGATTGTGTTTGAGTAAAACAAAAAAGATAATGAAATAATAATAATAACCATAATAATAACAACAACAACAACAACAATAAATAACGATTGCATATTAATAACACTTTAAAATAATTATTAATGATAATAGTAATAGTAATTAATAACAATTATTAATTAAAAAACTCACACCAATTAATAATTTCTCTTAATTTAAATCATATATGCATATTAAGATACTAATATATATACACACACATAATTTTGTATTACAAATTAGAGATATTACAATATTTAAGGTGTTTGTTCAATTGATGAGACTCTGTTAAGTGGCGAGGAAGCAAATTTGTGTTGCCTCGGATCTGAAACCTTCAATCCCTTGCAATCATAGAGGAGTTAGCATCGTCGGGGCTTGGTCCCTACGAAGCCCCTCTGACAACAAGTCAATAGGTGAATGAAGTAGATGTGTGATAAACACCACTAAACAATAAGAGTAGCTGCGGAAGCCCCGAGTAATCTACCATAGTAAGTAATATAATTTGATCACCACAAGAGGAAGAACAAATCAAACACAATATTTTATGAAGGGAGAGATTCTTATTAATTTGAGAAACAAACCAAAGTTTCAAGGATCTCTCATAAAAATCGCTCAAGCTCTCAATATAAGATGGATGAACAATAGCTATTCAAGCTCACAACCTAAAACCCACAAGTAGAGATTTTATAAACTTTTAGAATAAATTTAGACCATTCAAATATTCAGCAAAACCATCCTATCCATCCAATTAGCCGCCCTTTGTAAGAATCGAAAACCCTTTAAAATCTCAATCAGAAAACAGTTCTGTTTCTGAAACTCTCTAGAGCTTTCAAAACCTCTGGACCACCTTTTGAAAGGTCCCTTCCCTTCTCGAGAGCAAAACTGGCTTAGAGATGTCAAAAGCTCCTTCAGAGTTGTCAAAAGCTTTTATCTTGAGACTAAAGCTTATCTTAGATTTTTGACAGCTTCTCAGAGCTATCGAAAGCTACCTTCATAGCTTTCAAAAGCTTAAGTTTGTGCATGTTTTGTACGCGTCTTTGGCAGTTGAATAAGTTGGAATCTCCTCCACCTTGTCGTGTAGTCTTCTCAAATGAATATGAGGCATCCAGAATACCAACAATCTCCACCTTGACTCACATTCCACGAGTCTTTTGTAGAAATTGGCCTCCACACCATTAAATAAGCTCTCTCATTGTTACTTCACATGGCTCCCTCCTAAGAACTCATTTTTCAACTTATCTTTGGAGAACCTTGATGAAGTTCAGAGATACTCCGAACTTCTCCACCAGGATGGCCTTTGTCATCATATCTGCTGTAACGCCCCGATCCCAAAGATACGGAGACGTCACTGCGACGCATATACGTAGGTCGAATGGAGCCCCCACGTATATACGCTAAGCAAATAATACAACAAGCAACAGAGTATAACACACAGCGTGACACAACCATATGCCAACATATAAGGTAAAAGTACAGAGTTATACAAGTTATGATATACAAAATCACGATACAGTGTCCATTATCACAACTCCAGTCCGAAAAGGAACAAGATACAACCAAAAATACAAAAATGCTCACGTGTGGATGGAGACCACGTGAACCAAAAGAAGTGCCGGGCACGCTGGATCTAGGACTGGTCGGACTGATCTCCAAGGTAAGCCAAGTCCTCAGCGGAAGGCTCCACCTCGTTCCAGACCTCTGAATCTGAATGTGCAAATCCAAAGGGTCAAGACATAATACGAGAAATAAAATAGTCAAGTGACAATAGGATCATGAATAGTGGTAGAAGAGCAATACTAAGTAACCATGCATGTCAGGATATGTAACTATGTAAGGTAATGACATATGAAATGAATATACAATGAGTGCCTTATTATTATTACTTGTCTTACTGTGATATCTAGCTATGTGGCCCAGCGTCCCAGAACACATAGATCCATATCCTAGTATGACAAGGTTGTTATTGGAAATAGCGGTTATATCGACGAACTATGTTTACAGTGGGTGAAACCGGAAGTAATAAAGCCTGAACAGTGAAACCTGAATAATGAAACCTGAATAGTGAAGCCTGCTCGGTCCCCTGGCGTACCACAGGTCAGACCGGAACAATATTTGTACAATATTGTTTAAACCACTGTAAACACGAACACATACCGATATTCCGCATATTTCCCCCCGACCCATGTGTAAGTTGGTGTATTTTATGAAAAGTCAGATACTTCATGCTTGGTTTTAAGGATAGCATGAAGGGTTGGTGATAGTTCATATTTAACAAATTATGGGACGATATTATATAACAAGAAGCCATGAAGCATGAATTAGACAAGTTCCACCATGTAACAAGTCATGAAGCATGAATAAAGTACTTCCATCAGGTAACATGTCATACGGTATAGATATGATGTATATAACAAGACTAGTATAGTGTACATGTATCAGGAAATACCAAAAATCAGAAAAGAAACAAGTCTGAAAACTGTCCCAGGATTTGGCCTAACGGTCGACCTCCGGTCGACTGCCGGTCGACTGGGAAATGAACTGGCGGTTGAGTCCCGGTCGCCTGCCGGTCGACTGGGCGGGAGCCGTGAGCTCCAGATTTGGCCGGTCGAGTTGCGGTCGACTGCCAGTCGACCGCCCGCTCAAGTCGTGCAGGTTGTGCACATCGGCAGAGTCCCGGTCGACTCCCAGTCGACCGGTCCTCGGGAAAATTCTGCTATTAGAGCAGAATTCCAGATTCTGAAGGGATCGGTCTCTACAGTCTAAAAGTAGGGATTTTTACAACATAAGAGAACCTGATATAACATTGCAAGTACATCAGAACTAGGTTTAGTCATGGTGATCAATACAATTACATGAAAAGGTTGGATTGGGCTCATATGACCTAAAGGTTGGATTTTTACCATACACATGAACTTGGATTTCTACCCTAAACATGTAGAGCTGTTAATTTGGGTCTTGGTGAGTAAGAACTCACCTGGAAGATCAGATCTGAAGTTTGATTTAGGGTTGGAGGTGTTGGCTTCTCTCCAAAGCTTGTAGTTGAAGCTTGAGGTTGAAGAAGTGCTCCTTGGATGAAGCCTTGAAGAACCCCCTTGTGATCTAGAGGAGAAAGTGGAGGGATTGGAGTGATCTAGGGCTAGGGTTTTGCTGGAGGAAGAGGAAGAGGATTTCTGCAATTTCTCTTTTGATGGAGAAGGTGAGAAGAAGGGTATTTTGCAAATGCATGTGATTATATACTTTGGGGTTTTTGTGAAGGGGGTGACAATTTGGTGGATGTGAGGGGTTTCTTTGCAAGAATGTGGGGTGAGGTGTCCTCTCCCTTGCCACTTGGTCAGCTGAGAGCAAGAGAGAGTGTGAGTGGGTGGTAGGTAAGGTGAGTGGAATGATGAGGTGGCAAGTGAAGTGGAAATCAATTTTTGCAAATTTTGGAAAAATGCTAAAAATTCAAGTATTTTGGATTGGTCTGGAAATTTTACCAAAAATCAAGAAAAATATTTGAAGACTAAAGGTGAAATCTGTTTGAAGAAATACTGTGTAGATTTTTAATTAAAAATCCCAGAAGCAGAAATTTACCGACACCGAAATAATTTTCATAAATTTATAAAATTCTTAGAAAAATAATATAAGTAGGAAATATGATTCTAAGCAATAAAGTCTAAAGGACTTTCTTGAAATTCCTAACAGATTGGAAGATAAAAATTCGGAAATCGGTCAGCGGTACTGGCCGACACCGGTTTTTGAAGAAATTCATTTTAATTTCAGAAAATTCTAGAAAATCACATAAAATCTAAAGTATTATAAAATGATGTTTGAAACTAAAATCGGTCAAATACGGATGGTAAATCGGAAGATACGGTCAAAGGGCCGAATACGTAACTAAGTACGTATTCCGGGAAAGGGGGTATTACAATCTACCCACCTTACAAAAATTTCGTCCTCGAAATTTCATAAGGTGAAAGATAACAGGAAGAGCAACAGATAGATATGGACACAATGAAAGATAACGGTAAAGACAAGAGTAGAAGGAAAGAGTCTTACCAAATCAAGATGAGAAAAGTTGGGGATAACGCTCCCGGATAACGTCCTCTCGCTCCCAGGTGGCCTCTCCCGGCGCGTGTCTGCTCCAAGACACCAATACCAATGGGATAGCCCTGCTCTTCAGTATCTTGACACTCCTATCCAGAATGGCCATCGGCTGTTCTTGGTATGATAGATCCGGTTGCAGCTCTAGCTCGGAATGATCCAGAATGTGGCTGTCGTCCCGGACATACTTCCTCAACTGAGACACATGGAAGACATTATGCACCCCGTCCAAGGATGGTGGTAATGCTAGTCTATAAGACACGTCTCCCACGCGATCCAGGATCTCGAACGGGCCAATATACCTCGGGCTCAGCTTCCCACGAGTACCGAACCGGATAACTCCCCTGGTGGGTGAAATCTTCAAGAACACATGATCTCCGGTCTGGAACTCCAATGGCCTCCTAAGAGTATCAGCCCAACTCTTCTGTCTACTCTGAGCAGCCCTGAGATGATCTCTGATAACCCTGACCTTCTCTGTAGTCTGCATCAACATCTCAGGCCCCAAAAGACTCCTCTCACCGACTTCATCCCAGCAAATCGGTGATCGGCACTTCCTACCATACAGTGCCTCAAATGGCGCCATCCTAATACTGGCCTGATAGCTATTGTTATAAGAAAACTCGGCCAAGTGCAGATGGTCCTCCCAAGATCCTCCAAAGTCCATCATGCAAGCCCTCAGCATATCCTCAAGGATCTGGATGGTCCTCTCTGACTGCCCGTCTGTCTGAGGATGATAGGAAGTACTGAACTTTAGACGGGTTCCCAGACTCTCCTGGAGACTCTCCCAGAAATGAGACCTGAATCTGGAGTCTCTATCCGATACAATACTGACTGGGACTCCATGCAGACGAACAACTTCCTTCAGATACTTATCTGTCAGAACCTCTGTCGACTGACCAACCCGGAAGGGTATGAAGTGAGCAGACTTGGTGAGGCGATCAACGATCACCCACACCGCATTGTTACCCTTAGGACTCCGAGGCAATGCCGTCACGAAGTCCATAGTAATGTGCTCCCACTTCCATTCGGGTATCGGCAAAGGTTGAAGAAGTCCAGCAGATCTCTGATGCTCGATCTTTATCTGCTGGCAAACCAAGCACTTGGCAACAAACTGGGCTATCTCCCTCTTCATGGCATTCCACCAAAAGTGCTTCTTCAGGTCCTGGTACATCTTGTTTCCTCCCGGATGTATAGAATAGGCAGAACTGTGTGCTTCCTCCAGAATCTTCTGTCTGACTTCTCCCTGGGGGACACAAAGTCTACTACCATAACACAAAGCACCATCCGGACGAATACAAATATCTGCCCTCAGTCCAGCCTCCACCTGAGTCCTGAATGTCTGCAATCTTGGATCTTCCTTCTGAGCCTCCTTGATCTCCTCTACCAATGAGGACTGGATCTGCAATGCCATAAGCTGCCCTGCCTTATCACCTCCCTGCACCAACCTCAAATCCAATCTGATGAACTCCTGGATCAACTCTTTCTGCTGAGTAAGGCGAACTAGCACTCTGTTCTCCGGCATCCTGCTCAGTGCATCTGGAACGGTATTGACTTTGCCTGGATGATACTGCAAGTCAATATCGTAGTCCGCCATAAGCTCCAACCACCTCCTCTGCCTCATATTCAGCTCCTTCTGCGAGAATATATACTTGAGGCTCTTGTGGTCAGTGTATATCAATACCTTGTCTCCCAGAAGGTAGTGTCTCCAGATCTTCAATGCAAACACCACAGCTGCCAACTCCAAGTCATGAGTCGGGTAGTTCCTCTCATGAGGCTTCAACTGCCTAGATGCATATGCTATGACATGATCGTGTTGCATAAGCACGCACCCCAGGCCTTTTCCTGATGCATCACAGAAAATAACCATCCCTCCTCTTCCTGAAGGGGTCCTCAAGATTGGGGCTGAAATAAGCTTCTGCTTCAACTGCTCAAAAGCTGCATCACAATCTCCTGTCCATATGAATCTCTCCCCTTTCCTGGTGAGCCTGGTCAACGGAGCTGCAAGTCTAGAGAAATCCTGGACGAAGCGCCTGTAATATCCGGCTAGTCCAAGAAAACTCTTTATCTCAGTCACCGTCTTCGGAACTGGCCAATTCTGCACTGCCTGGACCTTACTAGGATCAACTGAGATTCCCTCTGCTGAAACTATATGTCCAAGGAAAGCTATGCTGTCCAACCAGAACTCACACTTGCTTCTCTTGGCATGAAGTTGCTCCTGCTGAAGAGTCTGCAACACGATCCTCAAGTGCTCTGCATGCTCCTCAAAACTCTTGGAATAGATCAGGATGTCATCTATAAACACCACTACAAACTGATCCAGGTAAGGAGAGAACACCCGGTTCATCAGGTCCATAAACACAGCAGGGGCATTGGTAACTCCGAAAGGCATCACTAGAAACTCGTAGTGGCCATATCGGGTCCTGAATGCCGTCTTCGGAACATCTTCCTTCTTCACCCTCAGCTGATGGTAACCCGACTGCAAATCCAACTTAGAAAATACACGGGCTCCATGAAGCTGATCAAACAAGTCATCAATCCTGGGCAAGGGATACTTGTTCTTGATGGTGACCTTGTTCAACTCCCTGTAATCAATGCAAAGCCTCTTGCCACCATCCTTCTTGTTTGCCAATAGCACCGGGGCTCCCCATGGTGAAGTGCTAGGCCGGATCAATCCCTTGTCTGAATAATCCTGCAGCTGTATCTTCAGGATCTCCAACTCCGTCGGCGCCATCCTGTATGGAGCCTTAGATATAGGAGCTGTCCCTGGAATTGTATCAATGGAGAACTCCACTATCCTCTCCGGTGGAAGACCTGAAATCTCAGCAAAGACTTCTGGAAATTCATCCCACACTGGCACCCCCTTCCGAACCTCCGAAGTGGTCATCTGAATCTTCTTCTCAGCAGTCTTCACCTCTCCACTAAACTGGAACTCCGGCTGATGCGGGATTCTGAAAGTGATCTTCCTTCCTCTACAGTCAATCACCGCATGGTACTGACTGAGCCAGGTCATGCCTAAGATCACGTCGTACCCCTTGGTGTCTAGTACGAGCATATCTATGGACAAGACCTTCCCACAAAGCTCCACTGGACAGTCAACACAAACACCGGAAGACACAACTACCCCATTCCCAGTACTGATCTCCCACTTGTGGTCTAAAGCCTTAACAGAAATAGAATGCAAAGCCACAAACTTGTCGGAGATGTAACAATGGGATGCACCTGAATCGAAGAGTGCGAGGACAGGTATAGAATGAACTCTGATAGTACCTGTGATCACCTCCCCCGAAGCCTCTGCCTCCTCTACTGTTAGGTTGTAGGCCTGACCCCTGCCACGCCCTGCTGCTGGTCTGGCTCCTCTCTGCATTGGGCGGGCAGCCTGCTGTGGTGGAAGGGGAAGAGCTCTCCTCACCGGTCCCTGCTGCCTCTGACCAACCGGCCCCGGTAGTGCCCTCTGCACATACTGCCCCTGAGGTGCTGGTGCTGGCAAGGTTTGGGTAGCAAACCCCACTCTCCTGTGCGGACATGTCTCCACGGCATGATCCCGTGCTCCACATATCAAGCACAATCCGTTGGCCCTCCGGCAAGTCTGCTGGGTGTGCCCTGGCTTCTGGCAGAAATGGCAGATAGGACCTGGTCGAGCCGTCTGATATGGAACTGCTCTGAACGGCTGTCTGGCCTGGATCTTGGCTGCCCTGGATGGTCCTCCTCTGCCCACCGGCACAAACGGCCTCTTCAAGGCCTGGCTCTCCTGCTTCCTCTGAAATCCTCGCTCCACCTCACGAGCGATAGAAAGAACTTCAGCATAGGTCTTCAACTGCTGTGCCATCATATACATCTGGATCTCCATCTGTAGGCCTTGCTGGAACCTGCTCGCCCTCTTCTCCTCATCTGACACCATATAGGGGGCGAAGCGACTCAGCCTGAGGAACTCAGCAGCATACTCATCTACGGACCTCTCCCCCTGCTGAAGCCTGATGAACTGCTCCTCCATGTCTTTCTGAGCAGTGACGGGGAAGAAACGACTGTAGAAGCTCTTGGAGAAGGTATCCCAGGAAATAGGCTTCTTCAAGCGAGCCTCCTCTACTAGCCACCAAGTCCGAGCAATGTCCTTCAGCTGGATCTTTGCAACCTCCACTTGGCTCTCCTTGGGCACCCTGGCGGCGTTCAGTAGATCGGTGGTGTCCACTAACCACTGCTCAGCCTCCAAGGGCCTCTCGACTCCTGAGAAGGTAGCCGGTTGTAGCCGCCGGAAATCTGAGATATTCCCCGGCTTCTGCTCCTTCGGGGCTGCTAACTCCTGCCTGAGGAGTTCAGTCTGCTGCTGATGGATCTCCACTTGCTGCTGCTGGGTCTCCATCATAGCCCGAATGATGCTCAGGACATCAACCTGCTCTCCTCCCGCGGGTCCATCCGGGACTTGCCCGACATTGTTACGACCCGAACGTCTCTCCATACCGAAAGGGATAAGATCTGGAATTGGAATCAAGGAAAGGAATTAGGATACGAAGGAATTGATCAATCGAAGGAATCAAGATGGACTTATAACTTTGTACATTGCAGTTGGCATAAGCAAATCGTTAGAATTTGCCACTTGGTTGTACTTTTAGGTCTGAGAGCCTAGGCTCTGATACCAACCTGTAACGCCCCGATCCCAAAGATACGGAGACGTCACTGCGACGCATATACGTAGGTCGAATGGAGCCCCCACGTATATACGCTAAGCAAATAATACAACAAGCAACAGAGTATAACACACAGCGTGACACAACCATATGCCAACATATAAGGTAAAAGTACAGAGTTATACAAGTTATGATATACAAAATCACGATACAGTGTCCATTATCACAACTCCAGTCCGAAAAGGAACAAGATACAACCAAAAATACAAAAATGCTCACGTGTGGATGGAGACCACGTGAACCAAAAGAAGTGCCGGGCACGCTGGATCTAGGACTGGTCGGACTGATCTCCAAGGTAAGCCAAGTCCTCAGCGGAAGGCTCCACCTCGTTCCAGACCTCTGAATCTGAATGTGCAAATCCAAAGGGTCAAGACATAATACGAGAAATAAAATAGTCAAGTGACAATAGGATCATGAATAGTGGTAGAAGAGCAATACTAAGTAACCATGCATGTCAGGATATGTAACTATGTAAGGTAATGACATATGAAATGAATATACAATGAGTGCCTTATTATTATTACTTGTCTTACTGTGATATCTAGCTATGTGGCCCAGCGTCCCAGAACACATAGATCCATATCCTAGTATGACAAGGTTGTTATTGGAAATAGCGGTTATATCGACGAACTATGTTTACAGTGGGTGAAACCGGAAGTAATAAAGCCTGAACAGTGAAACCTGAATAATGAAACCTGAATAGTGAAGCCTGCTCGGTCCCCTGGCGTACCACAGGTCAGACCGGAACAATATTTGTACAATATTGTTTAAACCACTGTAAACACGAACACATACCGATATTCCGCATATTTCCCCCCGACCCATGTGTAAGTTGGTGTATTTTATGAAAAGTCAGATACTTCATGCTTGGTTTTAAGGATAGCATGAAGGGTTGGTGATAGTTCATATTTAACAAATTATGGGACGATATTATATAACAAGAAGCCATGAAGCATGAATTAGACAAGTTCCACCATGTAACAAGTCATGAAGCATGAATAAAGTACTTCCATCAGGTAACATGTCATACGGTATAGATATGATGTATATAACAAGACTAGTATAGTGTACATGTATCAGGAAATACCAAAAATCAGAAAAGAAACAAGTCTGAAAACTGTCCCAGGATTTGGCCTAACGGTCGACCTCCGGTCGACTGCCGGTCGACTGGGAAATGAACTGGCGGTTGAGTCCCGGTCGCCTGCCGGTCGACTGGGCGGGAGCCGTGAGCTCCAGATTTGGCCGGTCGAGTTGCGGTCGACTGCCAGTCGACCGCCCGCTCAAGTCGTGCAGGTTGTGCACATCGGCAGAGTCCCGGTCGACTCCCAGTCGACCGGTCCTCGGGAAAATTCTGCTATTAGAGCAGAATTCCAGATTCTGAAGGGATCGGTCTCTACAGTCTAAAAGTAGGGATTTTTACAACATAAGAGAACCTGATATAACATTGCAAGTACATCAGAACTAGGTTTAGTCATGGTGATCAATACAATTACATGAAAAGGTTGGATTGGGCTCATATGACCTAAAGGTTGGATTTTTACCATACACATGAACTTGGATTTCTACCCTAAACATGTAGAGCTGTTAATTTGGGTCTTGGTGAGTAAGAACTCACCTGGAAGATCAGATCTGAAGTTTGATTTAGGGTTGGAGGTGTTGGCTTCTCTCCAAAGCTTGTAGTTGAAGCTTGAGGTTGAAGAAGTGCTCCTTGGATGAAGCCTTGAAGAACCCCCTTGTGATCTAGAGGAGAAAGTGGAGGGATTGGAGTGATCTAGGGCTAGGGTTTTGCTGGAGGAAGAGGAAGAGGATTTCTGCAATTTCTCTTTTGATGGAGAAGGTGAGAAGAAGGGTATTTTGCAAATGCATGTGATTATATACTTTGGGGTTTTTGTGAAGGGGGTGACAATTTGGTGGATGTGAGGGGTTTCTTTGCAAGAATGTGGGGTGAGGTGTCCTCTCCCTTGCCACTTGGTCAGCTGAGAGCAAGAGAGAGTGTGAGTGGGTGGTAGGTAAGGTGAGTGGAATGATGAGGTGGCAAGTGAAGTGGAAATCAATTTTTGCAAATTTTGGAAAAATGCTAAAAATTCAAGTATTTTGGATTGGTCTGGAAATTTTACCAAAAATCAAGAAAAATATTTGAAGACTAAAGGTGAAATCTGTTTGAAGAAATACTGTGTAGATTTTTAATTAAAAATCCCAGAAGCAGAAATTTACCGACACCGAAATAATTTTCATAAATTTATAAAATTCTTAGAAAAATAATATAAGTAGGAAATATGATTCTAAGCAATAAAGTCTAAAGGACTTTCTTGAAATTCCTAACAGATTGGAAGATAAAAATTCGGAAATCGGTCAGCGGTACTGGCCGACACCGGTTTTTGAAGAAATTCATTTTAATTTCAGAAAATTCTAGAAAATCACATAAAATCTAAAGTATTATAAAATGATGTTTGAAACTAAAATCGGTCAAATACGGATGGTAAATCGGAAGATACGGTCAAAGGGCCGAATACGTAACTAAGTACGTATTCCGGGAAAGGGGGTATTACATCTGCTGAATTCTTCTTTGTACTGATCAAATCAATAACCTTTTCCATAGCAACCCACTGACGTATCTTGTGATATCTCACATTGATGTGCTTTGCCCACTTGTGATATCTGTTATCGTTAGTGAAATGTATCACACTTTGACTATCACAGTAGATCTGAACTTTAGATCTGAACTGAATCCTATATGATTCTAAATGTGCCAACCAATTCTATCAACCATAACGCTTTCTTAGATGCCTAACTGCAACCATATACTTTGCCTCTGTTGTTGAAAGTACCATTGTGTCTTGGAACTCTACCTTCCAACTAACACTGTCGGCTACTGTGAATACACAATCGGTCGTAAATCTTTGCTGATCAAGATCTCGTGCATAATCTGCATCAACATATTCTTGTGACACCTTAGGTTTTCTCGTTTTCAATATCTGAAACATCAAGCCTAATCTTGTAGTCCCTCGTACATATTGTAGCATCCACTTCACTGCTTCTCAATGTTGCTTGCCTGGATTCGACATAAACCGGCTTACTGTACTAACTGCATAGGTTAATTCAGGCCTAGTGCAGACTATTGCGTACATCAGTGATCCCACTGTACTAGCATATTATACTCGAGACATCTCATCCTCTTGTGAGTTTGGACACTGAATGGAGGATAACCTGAAGTGACTTGCCAAAGGAGTAGTAATCGGTCTTATTTCAACCATATTGAACATTTTCGACATCTTGAGAACACAGTTCTCCTGGGATAGCCAGAGTCTATATAATTCTGTTTCGCTTGATTTCCATACCTAAGATCTTGGCTTTTCTCAAAACTTTCATGTCGAGCTCTTTTTTTAGCTGAGCTTTAAGGTTTTGAATGTGTCTTATTTCTTGTAGCAATCGGCATATCATTCACATACAACAGCAAATATGCGAGATAGTTGCACTGCTTGAAATAAGCACAACTGTCATACTCACATAGGGTGTAATTTTCGAATGAGTCGAACTGCTTGTATGAAAGCCTGAGAGACTGCTTCAACCATAAATTAACTTCTTGAGAAGACATTTGTTTCATGACCTTCCTAAACAAAACCTTCAGGTTGCTTATATACATCCTCTCCTCTAGCTCACCATGTTGAAATGTCGTATTCACGTCCAGCTGTTCCAACTTGGGATCACCTTGAGCCATGTTGCCAATAACTGAATAGATGTATGTTTGACTACAGTAGAGATCTCATTTTAGTCAATATCCTCCTGAGAATACTCTTTAGCAAGTAGCCTTGCCTTGTATTGCTGACTGTCCTTTCAAAAGATCTACATGCAACCTATCGCTTTAGAACCCTTTGATAGATTATCCAAATCTCATGTTTGATTCCTCTCTAAAGACCACCTTATGTTCCATGGCTATGACCCACTTGTCACTATCATCCACCTTGATTGCCTCCTTGTAACTGCTAGAATCTCCAGCTTCCATTACTAGTGCAAAAGAGAATTGGTCATCTTCCCAGTCATATTTGATTGGTGGTACTGAAATTCTGTTTGATCGCCTCAATAGTCTAGGTTGCACATGTTGCTTCTGAGTAGCTTCATGTTTGTCTCCATCTGAAACTGAGGAGTCTTCATCTGACCCGACAGGCTTGATGGCGTCATCTGAAAAAACTCTTTTCTCGGAGAATCTGCTGAAATGTCTGAAGTTTCACTTTGCGCATTGTCCTCCGTCTTTGAGTTTGCTTGCAATATTGAATCTTCATAAAAAATCACTTCTCTGCTAACAAAGACACTTTTCCTCTGGATCCCAAAGCTTATATGCCTTGGTTCCCTTAGTGAAATCGATTAAGTAACACCTTTTTGACACTCCAGGTTGTTCCTCTTTTGTCTATCAATCAACCTATATGCCAGGGTAATCAAATATCTATA
Source organism: Agave tequilana (assembly GCA_038442645.1). Classification (NCBI taxonomy): domain Eukaryota; kingdom Viridiplantae; phylum Streptophyta; class Magnoliopsida; order Asparagales; family Asparagaceae; genus Agave; species Agave tequilana. Next base: position 54,345 of record JAVJIF010023774.1, read on the forward strand.
AGGTTGGATAATCCACCGACTCTCCTCACCATACTTCTTTATGATCTGAAGATCAACAACTGTAGATGGTGACCTGTTCACTAAATAACTCGCGTGGCTCACTGCCTCTGCCTAGAAATCTTCTGACATGTTAGCCTGTAACCTTATACTGTGGGCACATCTTGTGAGTGTCTGATTCATGCGTTCTGCTACTTCATTTTGTTTTGACCGCCCTGGATAGTTAAGTACTCCTTGAATTCCGAGGATGTATACTCACCCTATTGTCTGACCTCAAGAACTTCACCTTTCGCCCTGTCTGTTTCTCCACTGTAGCTTTTCACTCTTTGAACTTTTGAAATACCTCTTATTTCTGCTTTAAGAAATACCCTCATACTTTTCGTGAGAAATCATATATAAAAGTAACATAATAACATGCACCCTAATGGATGCAGCTGGTGAAAGTCTCCACACATCCGTGTGTATAAGATCTAACAAGCCTTTAGTCTTATGCACTAGGTAGTAAAAGCTACTCTCGACTGTCTACCCATTATGCAAAACTTATATAGGATAAGTTTTCAATATTTAATACGTGATAGAACTTTTTTGCTGTGTAAGGCTTGAAGACCTCGCTCGCTTATGTGTCTAAGATGCATTTGCCAAAGTCTTGTAGTGTTCTTCTATGTTGCTACGGGAAGCATCACCAATCACCCGCTTCTGATCACCTTGTACAAGTTTGTCGTACGCACTGCTTTGAGGACTGTCATGGAGCCTTTAGTGACCTTTGGAGCTCCATCCGTGCCTGAGAACTTACATCCCTAAGCTTCCAAGGCTCCCAATGAGAGAAGGTTTTTCCTCAGGTCTGGAACATGTCTCACGTCATTGAGTGTCGCCCCTATCCGTCAAATATTGTCATGTGAATACTACCTATTCAAACTGTTTTGCATCCAACATCGTTGCCCATCAGGGATGTGCCTCCTTCAAAAGGATCATATGTGCTAAACCACTCCTTTGGGCACATGAGGTATGTGCACCCCTAGTCAAGCAACCAAGCATCTGAGAATCTCCCTTTGCCTCTGTTAGAATTCACGGACAAAACATCACATGGTTCTTCAATTGCTACCTCGGCTACGCTGGCTCGAGTTGAATGTGTTTCCCACTGGTACTAGCTTCATCAGCTTCTGGACCATCCTTCTTCAACATCTTCTTGTACTTGAAGCAATTTTTCTTCATGTGCCCTGGCTAGTTGTTTGTAATAGTAACAATCATTATTTTTGATAGAAGCTTTGGTACCCTTCTTGGGTCCTTTACTCTGCGATCTCCTCTACTTCTTGACTACCAATCCTGAGGCCTCCTTTGTGAAATCTGTCTTCTTTATCAGCTCATTATTTTAGAGCATCTTTCTGACATCTTCCAACTCTAAAGTCTCTTTTCCATACATAATGGTGATCGCCAAGTGATCTTAATTTTGAGGAAGAAAAAAACAAAATAGCGTTATCTTCATCGTCTAATTTCACATCCAGTGCCAACAGGTCACTCAAAATCCGATTGAACATATTGAGATGCTGCAGAACCGATGTCCCTTCATCCGAAAACTATATAACTACTTCTTCAAGAAGAGTTTGTTTGGATAAATTATTCGTCAGCTTACACTATAAATATGCAGTTGTTTCCTTATTCATTACATTATAAAGAACTTCATCTTATAGACAGTATAATCTTTGGCTTGAACATCGAGATCCACCTACTCGTCATCCTCCATCTTGTACGGCTTCTTCTCAGCACCAAGCAAGGCCTTGTGAGTGCCTTCCTTCATGAGCAATGCCATTACTCGTACCTTTCACAACAGGAAGTTATTCCTCCACCTCAAACTTAGTTGTGATCGTCTTGCGAGCCATAGCTCCGATACCAATTGTTGTGATAACACCACCAAACAATAAAAGTAGTCGCAGAAGCCCCGAGCAATCTACCATAGTAAGCAGTATAACTTGACACCACAAAAGAAAGAACGTAAATCAAACACAAGATTTTGCGGGAGTGGAAGAAATTCTTTTTAATCTGAGAAGCAAAACATAGTTTACAATAATCTCCCAATACAAGGTGGATGAACAATCTCTTTTTTAGCTCACAACCTAAAACCACAACTACGGATTTTATAGGCTTCTAGAAAAATCTAGATTTTTCAAATATTCAGCAAAACCATTATGGTCATCCAATCAACCTAGAAACTAAGGATCGAAAACTTTTTCAAAATCCCAATCAGAAAACAGATTGTTTTTTTAGAACCGCCTAGAGCTTTAGAAAGCTCTGGATCACTTTTCGTAAGGTCCCTCCCACCCCGAGAGCAAAACTGGCTCAGAGCTTTCGAAAGCTTATTCCGAGACTAAAGCTTGTCTCAGATTTTCGATAGCTTCTCAGAGCTTTTGAAAGCTACCTTCAGAGCTTTCGAAAGCTTCACTTAAGCTTTCGAAAGCTCGAGTTTGTGCATGTTATGTGTATGTTTCTGGATGCTCAATAAGTCGGAATCTCCTCCACCTTGTCGCGTGGTCTTCTCCAATGAATTTGAGGCATCCAAAATACCAACAGTAGAATGGAATATATAGGAGCTAAGTAGAGAATTTCATAGCGCCTACGAGAGAGCTTCCCCCCTCTATTATAGAAGATGGAAGGCGATCAGGTTGTTAGGAGTGGGTCGGGTGAGTTAAAATATTGATGAGCTGGACATTGGGAATTTTCCTAGAGAAGGTTTCAGTAAGCGGATCCTTCTCGGGGAAGATTGTGCTCCTGCTCGACTTTGATTATGCTCGGGTGTTGCAGACGTGCTTCATTCGAGCACCAATTCTTTTACTCAGTCTAATCTAGTTTTGGACATGCTAGATCCCAATAATAGTTTAATCGACGATATCAAAATTGGCCTGATTCGCGTCGAAATCGTCCTGATTCCGATACAATATGGTCGATACGTATCAGAGTCGGTCGATATTTCAACCGATGGTCATGACCTGTTTAACTACCAAAGCGTTATAAATACGAGGCATTATGCAAAAACATCCTCCTATCTGTCATTGGTAGGGTGGGAGCTTTTGTATGCCTTCTAATTTTCCTCTGAGCCTCACAATTGTTAAAGATACCATGTTCAGCAGAAAAACATGTACCATAATTGGATAGTTGTAATCTCTACTCATCTTTCTAATGTCATTAATTTATGCTTATTGTATGTTATGTACACTAGACACTAGTTGTTCTAATTTATCTTGCAGAATTCCATGCAATGTGTGTTGATTCCTGGCTCACTACGCGGAGAACCTTCTGCCCTGTATGCAAGCAAGATGCCAGAACAAGCACAGGCCATCCGCCACCTTCAGAGTGTACTCCATTGCTCTCCTCTGCTGCCTCAACTCCTGCTTCTTCATTCTATTCTTCTGTAGCAGCATCTTCAGCCATGCAGATACCTCCAGCTGTGCAGTTTAACCAAACCCCGCCTCTATCTCCATTCACTAACAGAACACTCTCCCTTGCCAGTAGTATTCCCCGTGTGCCCAACTCGCGGAGGTCCACCAATCATGCCCCGGCAATGAGCATAAGTAGAAGTTCCACGGATCTTCGAAACGCGTCTTATCACAGATCTCACGCTTTTTCCTCCTCGGGCTTCCCTCAATCTTCACCCATCATTTCAAGATTCATGCTCTCTTATGTTCCCAGTCCAAATTCTGCTTCTGCGAGCTATCTTGCTGGGTCTTCGAATCGGCATTCATACTTGCGGCGCCACGCTGAATCTGGGGCAAGCCTCTCTGGCATGGACTCTGCGCATTCTCTGCCAGAATGTTGATCACAGTTTTCTATTGAAGCACAAATAGGGGGAGGAGGATCAATGTACATTTGTACTATAGAGCTTTTTTAGACTTATTTGTTCTGATGTCTTTAGTCGGCTTTTATTTATAGAACTCAGATCGCGAGATCGATACCGATACCGATACGCAGTTGTACTCTTCTTTTTTTTTCCTTTGAAAATCTGTGTAAATTCTTTCCTGCTTTTGCTGTAACGAGTCTAATGACCTCATTTGCTGGGGTTGATAGCGTGTTCCTTAAATGATGAAGAATGAGTTGTTGATGTTCTCTCTTTTTGAACATGTTTTTGAATCTATTTTTCCTGCTGCTTGGAAATGTTACTGCTCTTGTGGCTGATCGCTCATCTCAAACTTAAAAGCTACATATACCCTGATCAGAGATAGAAGGAAGAAGCACGGGCATGTGCCCGTGCCTGAGTCTCTCTGTAACAGATCCCTACCCAGAATGAGACAGCGATCCCCAATTGGATTCGGCTCATGTGTGTGAGCCACACACATACATTATAAGAAGGTCAATCATGTGTTTACACGTGGATAAGATGTCAGATTTCAAGCGGGAAAGTTTTAAATTCTTTGGACCTCTTATTATTAGTATTTCGAGTGCATCATATTCATTGGAGAAGAATTCAGGTTCAGGTGGAGGTGTTACAAGTTTCAAAGATCAAGCACGGACATGTACAAGCTTTGTACATGTCGATTATTCGACTAATAGGCATTATTAGTCGATTAGGCTCTAGTCTAGTCGACTAATACTGGGTGTAGTCGACTAGGCCTTGCAAACAGAGAGTTCGGTCCTCGGATTTTGTTACAGTAGTCGACTAATTTATTGGCGTAGTCGGGATCTGGCAGTTTCCTAATATGTTCTATTTCCAATCTGTTTTGGATTCGGATTTCCTTCTTTCTCTGAGACGGCGTTGATTGGATTGTTGAAATTTAGGTTGGACTAGGATCATCCTAGATCCTGTATAAACCCCTTGAGGTTGGCCTTTTAAAGGTGTGTCAAGAACAAAAGAGATTTCACCTATTCAATTTTCTAACAATCTAAAGGATCAAAAAGTATAGATATACTTTCTCCTATTCATTTAATCTATTTCCTATTTCATGCAAATTAATTAAATCTAAAAGACAAATAGTATATATTTATTATTTATTTTCTTAAATTTAAAGCTTCATGCAATTACTCAGTTACTGTAATAAGAGAAAGTGCCATCAATGTCAAGAAAATCCAAATAGCTGCATCAACAATTTATGCTCTTCCAGTAATAAATACCATCAAGTGAAAACTTATTATTCCAAAAATAATTTGCATTTCAGTTTTGAAATTTTTCTTATTTCGAATAATCTATGTTGTAATTAAATGGCTACTATGACATTTATTCAAATCTGTCATAGCAGTATGGTATTCCTCTTAGAGAAGGGCAAGCAGGTTGGAATTCTTTTTCCTGCAAGCATTTTGCCGCTTCGGCATTAAAATTCAACCAACATGTCAATGTAGGATCTAAAAAAAATAATATGTCAACACAACACTAGAACAAAAGATGATTAGCGTTAAATATAAACTTGCACAAAAGAAAATTAAATCATAGAAAGTAAATCAAACGCAAACAAAAGTGATTTATCCTAATTTAGTCCTTTTGACCTACATCAAGTCCCCAAGCCACCCGCTTGAGATTTTCCTTTGACCTTTGATTTTGTACACCCAAAATCAACACCTTTTATACCACTTGACAAATCTCCTTTACCAAATGTGTACAACTTTAACCAAGAAGACACAACACCTTGTACAATCTCTCTTCAACCCGAAGACGCTCTTGTACAATCTTTCCCTTTGAGTGAATACAATCAATCGTATAAGCCTTGAATCTGTATGTGATTGTAAATAAGGACTCTTATAGGTGGACTCTCAGAATTCTTCACTAAAGGATTAGAATTTGTGTGAAGAATAGAAAGTGGAAACAGTTTTCTGAAAAACAGATTTTTGAACGGAGTTTTTGGGCAAAAAACTATTGATATGAATAAGTGTTTTTAGCCTAGGACAACATCCCTATTTATAGGTGAAATTTATAGTCAGTTAGGGAAGTTATTAACTTGAATTTGAATTTTGAAATGTTGGATAAAACACCAGAAATCAGAAACTGTCTAACAGTCAGAAACTGTCATTAGTCGACTTGAGGTTGGGGGTTAGTCGTCTAGAAGAACAATTTTTGCCTATATTAGTCGACTAATAAAAGGAACAAGTCGACTAGGAAAAGGCTGATAAATGTGACATGTTTCTGGAAACTGAACTTAGTCGGCCAGTAGAAAGTGTAAGTCGAATAGGACATATATTAGTCGACTATAACGACTGATGAGTCAACTAATAGTGCATACAGATTAGAAACAGAAAGTTGGTATGTATCTTGAATCAAATCTAAGTCGACTATAGGTGGTATAAGTCGACCAATAGAGAGTATAAGTCGACTAAAAGGGCTTATGATGTGTGTGTTGTGTTCAAGGCTTTTAACATTCTAATAATCAATACAATACACATCCATAACCATTCTCCTTAGGAAGTCTTGAGCATATAGGACTCTTGTATAAGCGTGTGAGATAGAGCTCTAATGAAATGACTTCACAAATGTATCATCAAAATCAAGTTCCAACAGTCAATGCCATTTAGTCTTGAATACGAGGCGTTTAAAAGAAAAAGATTGGCTTGCAATATCCTTAATAGTTGCTTAGATTACCAGCAACTATTTAATTTTAGGGAAACCAATAATAGGAATATAAAGCTATAAATTTTTGATAGTGGATCTAGTTTCTTATTTATTGAATATTGATATGTAATGGGTCATTCCTTGTTGGTGTCATTTTTGAGACTTAATCCATGTTGAAGATGTGAATGAGTTTGTAAAGAGTGAAATGGAATTACCAACTTGAGGTAATTTTTGGGAACTATTCAGAACTAGTCAAACATCGACCCATTAAAATATTAATTGAATAAGATTATTTTATATTTCTTTTCTTTCTTTCTTTTTCTCCTCCAATCAAGCTATTTCTTCTACCCCCATGCCCAGCCATCGCCATTCTCCTAACCGCCTTTCCGCCCTTTTATTCCTTCGTTTCTCTCTCTTCCCCCTAATAAACTCTCTCTCTCTCCCCCCCTTTGTTCTCTCTCCCCCTTAAATCCCCTCTTTCTCACTGTCTATCTCTCCCTCACTCTCTCTCTGTTCCAAGCTGGGGGGGGGCAGACCCGCTAGCGGCCTTGCCGTCGGCATGCTGACGCGCCACCATGCCCAACCCGGGGCGCCACCTACTGTTGGCCCAAAGGCCTTCCACTCTAGTTTTGATGATGATTAACTCATGTAGTTATGTGTACTAATTATCTTGTGATTTTAGTTTCAGATCATTACCAAGATATTAGTTGGTGATTAGCTTCAACAAGATGGTTTGGAAGCTTTCACATGATGATTCAAGAGCCCGAGCGTCAAAGATGATATCTAGCACTCATTGGAGTCAAGCTCGATGAATCAAGCTTTAGATCGAGTCAACTTGGAGACGGCGCTCTATAAGAAGACATCGGTACCATAGTTTAGTTTTGTGTTTAGATCCAATTGTAAAGATTAGAATAGTATGATATGCTCAAGTTCACAACACACACGTTTCATGTTTTGAATATTGGTTTTGGATTTATGGTTTACCGAACTTGGTTTTCATGAATAGATATTATATCAAAACAAGTTTATATGGTTTAATATATATTAGATTTGTTCTATATACATGCATGCTTCAACTACTTAGACAAACTTACTTTGATATGCCTATTCATGTGTTTTAGGTTTTGTGTTTTAACAAAACTTATTTTTGGAATTATAGACAAAAACTATGATATATATATGTTTCATGTATATTGGATTATATCCATATACATCATGCCTAAATGTTGTTTAATATCATATTTTTGTATTTGGATAAGTTTTGGACAAAATGTATTTTCTAATCAAAATCCAAGTTTTAGAAAATACGGTTTTGGTTTTTGATAAAAATGATAAGACACAAAAATAGTTCAAACTGCATGATATTTGAGTTGAAATTTTTATCACATGTTTATATATCAATGCAAAATGATAAAACTATTTTTGGGGATTTTTAAGTATTTTACAAGCTTTATTAAAAATATTTTAACATGTTTTCTGACCCAGTTTTGACCTAGTTCTGTGCCTGACAGGCTAGGTCGGTCGACCGTACGATCGACCGAACTAGTAGCCGGTCGACCGAACGGTCGACCGACGTGCACAGCCTTGTGCACGTCTGGCTGGCACTTGGAACGGTCGACCGAGCGGTCGACCGGGTCTGAGAGCAGAGCTCTCTGTTTGTTTCGGTCGACCGGGCGGTCGACCGGTTGCTGGCAACGGTCAAAATGTGACCGTTGGCCGGTCGACCGGTAGGCCATTTTTGGCAGATTTGGCTGCCAACGGCTATATTTTTCTGGGGACTATAAATACCCTTTATTGGCCAGTTTTCTCTAAGAATTTTTGGACGAATTTTCTGAGCTTTATCTAGTATTTTCACAGCAATCAAAAGAAGTTTTTGGGCTTTAATTGAACAATCCATTTGGTGTTTTTGCTAGGGTTTGGACAATCAAAGAAAAGGTTTTTTGGGAAAAGATTTTGATTGAACTTATTCATCTTGATTTCTAGTTTTTCCCAAAGATTTTCTTTGTGATTTTGATTTCCATTTCATTGGTTTTCTCCACACTTGAGCTACATCTACTTTCTTATTCTATAGGATCTTTGTGTGGGAGAAAGAGATTGTTTGTGGTTGTTTCTTAGACCACCAAGTTGTAAACCAATCTTTGCTTGGCTTTGTGCCTTTGGGTTGTATCCCTCAAGTTGTGAGGTGATCCTTGTAAGCTTTGTGCTAATCCCTCAAGTTGTGAGGTGATTGTTTGTTGGTTTGGAGTTGTGCCTCAAGGAGGAGGTTGTGTTTGTAAGGAGAGAAGTTGGTACTCCTTGTAATTGTGATTGCCCCAAATCCTCGGTGGAGGTTCTCTTTGTGGGAGTCCTTTGTGGACAAGCTAGTGGACTTTAAATCCTTCTGGGTGAAGGCGGGGATGTAGAGCTGGGTGCTCGAACCTCGAAACATATCTTGTTGTTTGCGCTTGCTCCATTGACTCTTACTCTTACTCTCTCTCTTTACTTTGTGCATATTGCTATATCATATACTTGCTTGGTTGTGTGCATCACTTGTTGATTGCACTTGAGTGTAATTTGCAATTAGTTTTTTAAATTCCGCATTTAGTTCATAGATTAGCATTATCACCTATTCACCCCCTCTAGGTGATTTCAATTGGTATCAGAGCCTACGCTCCTGATATTTAGGTTTAACCACCTAGGAGTGAGATCTTGGTTTGCTAATCTTCATTTGCATTTTTCATTTGCACACATTTAGGTTGCACTCATGGATAGCCCTCCTATGTTTGACCATTTTAGACTTGATGTTTGGAAGACCAATATGAGTAGTCATTTAAAAAGCCTAGGACATCTAGTTTATCAAGCCACTATTCAAGAATCATTCCCTAATAGTACCAAACATAAAAAGGCAAATGCATTAGCCCTTAGAGCACTTAGAGCATCTCTTAATGAAAATCTTTTACCGGTGTTTGATCATTATGATTCGGCTTTTGCAGTTTGGAGCATATTGACTTCTCCCGAGCTTCCAAGGATTATTAACAAGATGAGGAGATCTATGAGAGAAAAGTCCGAAGAGCATTGCCTCATGGTCCAAGGGAAGAACTCCCTTGAGGTACAATCGGATTCTCAAATAGATGATAGCTGATGATAGCTCTAGCTCATATTGCTATGGTTGTTTAGAAGTTCAAAATTTAAATGTAGAACTTGCCACAAAGCTTGAAAATTTCTTGAAAAAACACAAACTTTTGAAAGAAGATAATCTTGTTTTGAAAGATGAATTAAAAGATTTGTGTTTAAATTTTGAAGTGGTTTTGCAAGAGAAGGAAGAGATTACTTGTGAACGTGACTCACTTAAATCTCAACTTGAACTTGCTCTAAAGGAAAATGATTTTTTGAAAAGCAAAAGGATTGTGATGATGTTGTGAAAAACAATGAGGTTTTATCTTCTAAATTAGATTTTGTTTTAAAAGATAACCTTGTTTTGAAAATAAAATTGATTCCATTACAAAAATTGGATTTAGTTTTAAAGAAAAATGAATCTTTGAAAATTGATATTGATTCTCATGTGTGCCATGCTAGTATAGCTTCTTCTTCTTGCACACCTATTGCATGCTCCACTTTATCTTCAAGTATTGAAAATGATATAAATGTTTTGAAGAAAAATGTAGATTGTTTGGGCTCCACTTTGAGCCAATGCACATTGAATCATACACGTTTGGAAACCTTGGTTCGCAAGAAACAAGTTCCATCTTTGCATGCACACCCTACACGGCATACACATGCTTTCCACGATCACCACCATCACACGTATGCTCATGTGTACACATGTACACATTGTGGCCGAAAAGGCCATCTTGCTAGATTTTTTATGATCGTATTTATCATGAAATTTAGCAACTAATCTTATTTGGGTTAGAAAGGATACTAACCCCCGTGGACCCAAAAGAAAATGGGTACCAAAGACCACCCCTTTGATTTTTGATGTAGGTGGGGGCTCTCGCATTACGTGAGAGTGTTGGTGCCTTGAAGTGAATGTGTTCCGTGCTAAAAGAAAACAATTTGGATGCATCACTTTCAAGGAGAGTTTGGTGGAGAGGACCACCATTGGTTTGGAGAACTAGAGAAGTGCCTTCATCGGTTTTGGTATCAATCTCTAACTCCCGTTTTTATTTGCATGCTTTTCATGTTCATCATTCTATAGCATGTCTTATTGTTCATTATGCTTATGTCATGTTGATTAGATTAGTGTTATACTTGTTAGTTACTTGAGACACCTATGTTTTTATATGGATCTACATTTAGTGTTCTCACCTTGTTTAAACTAATATGTATGCCCTAGATCTAATACACATGCATATACATAATGATCATATGGATGTTTATGATGTTTTGTTTTAATGACCCATGTTTTGTTTAGTATGTTGAATTCCATGATTAATAGATTATTGACTTGCATATATAGCTTTTGAGATCACCCATGTTTAGATAGACCCATTTGATGTGTTCTCACCATTGTTTGGCTATTATGTATATCATGATTCTAATAGCATGAGGATTTACTTCGTGATCATTTTTATGTTTATCATGTTGATTTTTGACCCGTTTTATACTTCATGATTTGAATATATGTTTAGATGTTAGTTTTCATTAAGACTAGGATTTATACTTGTACATATAGTGGGCCACAAGTAAATCTTTATATATGTTTGTGCTTGAATGTCTATTTGTACCCATTAGATGTGCTAGTATAGTCTAGTTTTGATGATTCATGCATTCTAACTTGTATTCCTCATTTTGGATATGTTTCTATGATCATGTATTTTTAACTTCATGTATATGTCTATCTTGTCCAAACTATTAGATATACATATACATCCTTGAGCCACGTGCCTTCATGCATATACTTTTGTGGACTCATTATGTTTAGGATATGTATGTATATTTTAGTTTGTACATGACATACATATGCCTTGAAGTTTAAATCGTTTTGATGATTTCAATTGGTGATTTTCATGATTTTCATATTTTTAGGTAATTTCAATTGGAAAAGAAATTTAGTTTTTCATGTGTTAATGTTTTTAAGGAATTTCACACGAGCTTAATTGAATATTTTCATGTTGCTATGTGTCACATTATTCTTGTACACTCTCTTTATTAGTTTACTCATGATTTGTTTTCATGAGACTATGATATGGGCTTTATAGACTTTGAGTGTTTAGTGACATGTGATTTACATGTGTTTCATGAAAAACATTTTGTTTTATTCCTTGCTTGAAGGATTCCGTACTAGTTTATAAAATTTTTTCATTTAACTAGTTCGTATTCTTCAATTGGTAGAGTTTTTCAAACATTCTATATTTTCAAAACCTATTTTTGAAAACCATACCTTCTACGGGTGTTGGATGGGAGATCATGTTCATACATGCTTTATAGTGAAAAACATTTTAATCTTGATCATGATTGGGAGGTATAGGAATATGATGTATACACTTGATCATTATTGTTGTTTCAATTGGTATCATTGAATTTCTTTCAATTGGTATCAATATTGACATTTCTTTTATACTCATATATTGTTTTTGTATGTATGTATGCTTTTATTTCAAATGGTATCAATTTAAATTGGTATCTAATTTTTCATACATATATATGTGATTATGATAAGCTTAAGTTTCAACTTTATTTCAATTGATTAGTTTTCAATTGGTATCCATATACAAACTTTATCATAGTTTTAGTTGGTATTTCATAAAGCGGGAGAAAATTTGATTTTATCTTTCAATTGGTATTTGGTTTACTATGGACTTTGTATTCCACTCCCTTGCTTTATGATAGAATATAATAATTTCTTTTGGTATTTTATATGCTTTAAAGATTATAATTTCAATTGGTATCTTATCAAGATTTATGTTTAGAAATTCAAATTTTGTAATGTTTAATTTCAATTGATATCAAGATTGTTTATTTACCATTGGTATGTTGTTTGTTTACTTATCAATTGGTATCAAGATTTTTGTTTTTCAATTGGTATAGTTTCACTTTTAAATTGGTATCAATATGCACTTCATTGACACATTTTTAATTGGTATCATATTTGAATTGACCCCTTATTGACATTGTTTTTGTTTTAGACAAAAAGGGGGAGAACATTTTTGTGTGTTTTGATATACCCTTATTGATTCTTTGTTTTTGAACAAAAAGGGAAAAGAATAGTTTTGTTTTCATTTGGACCCCTTTATTGATGATTGACAAAAAGGGGAAAAATTATTTGAGTTATTTGAGAGTTTAACATGCATATAAAACTCTCAAAATCTTCATTGGTACATAGTTTTATATTTTAAGCTTGTTTTATATGCATACTTATGTTTTTGCATATATTTAGTTTAATTGGTATCTAGAGCATGTCTTGAAAATTTCATTGTTCATTGGTATCTAGAGCCTTTTGTTGTTTATGCATATCTATGCATGTTTCATGTTTAGTATTCATTGCATATATTTGTTGTTTATCCCTATGCATGAGTTAAAGGGGAGCTTCTTTGAAGCTTAACTTTAATCCATGCATATATAACTCCATGAGTTTTGTCATCATCAAAAAGGGGAGATTGTTGGCCCAAAGGCCTTCCACTCTAGTTTTGATGATGATTAACTCATGTAGTTATGTGTACTAATTATCTTGTGATTTTAGTTTCAGATCATTAACCAAGATATTAGTTGTTGATTAGCTTCAACAAGATGGTTTGGAAGCTTTCACATGATGATTCAAGAGCCCGAGCGTCAAAGATGATATCTAGCACTCATTGGAGTCAAGCTCGATGAATCAAGCTTTGGATCGAGTCAACTTGGAGACGACGCTCTACAAGAAGACATCGGTACCATAGTTTAGTTTTGTTTTTAGATCCAAATTGTAAAGATTAGAATAGTATGATATGCTCAAGTTCACAACACACACGTTTCATGTTTTGAATATTGGTTTTGGATTTATGGTTTAACCGAACTTGGTTTTCATGAATAGATATTATATCAAAACAAGTTTACATGGTTTAATGTATATTAGATTTGTTCTATATACATGCATGCTTCAACTACTTAGACAAACTTACTTTGATATGCCTATTCATGTGTTTTAGGTTTTGTGTTTTTAACAAAACTTATTTTTGGAATTATAGACAAAAACTATGATATATATGTTTCATGTATATTGGATTATATCCATATACATCATGCCTAAATGTTGTTTAATATCATGTTTTTGTATTTGGATAAGTTTTGGACAAAATGTATTTTCTAATCAAAATCCAAGTTTTAGAAAATACGGTTTTGGTTTTTGGTAAAAATGATAAGACACAAAATAGTTCAAACTGCATGATATTTGAGTTGAAATATTTATCACATGTTTATATATCAATGCAAAATGATAAAACTATTTTTGGGATTTTTAAGTATTTTACAAGATTTATTAAAAATATTTTAACATGTTTTCTGACCCAGTTTTGACCTAGTTCTGTGCCTGACAGGCTAGGTCGGTCGACCGTACGGTCGACCGAACCAGTAGCCGGTCGACCGAACGGTCGACCGACGTGCACAGCCTTGTGCACGTCTGGCTGGCACTTGGAACGGTCGACCGAGCGGTCGACCGGGTCTGAGAGCAGAGCTCTCTGTTTGTTTCGGTCGACCGGGCGGTCGACCGGTTGCTGGCAACGGTCAAAATGTGACCGTTGGCCTGTCGACCGGCCGGTCGACCGGTAGGCCATTTTTGGCAGATTTGGCTGACAACGGCTATATTTTTTCTGGGGACTATAAATACCCCTTTATTGGCCAGTTTTCTCTAAGAATTTTTGGACGAATTTTCTGAGCTTTATCTTGTGTTTTCACAGCAATCAAAAAAAGTTTTTGGGCTTTAATTGAACAATCCATTTGGTGTTTTTGCTAGGGTTTGGACAATCAAAGAAAAGGGTTTTTGGGAAAAGATTTTGATTGAACTTTTTCATCTTGATTTCTAGTTTTTCCCAAAGATTTTCTTTGTGATTTTGATTTTCATTCCATTAGTTTTCTCCACACTTGAGCTACATCTACTTTCTTATTCTATAGGATCTTTGTGTGGGAGAAAGAGATTGTTTGTGGTTGTTTCTTAGACCACCAAGTTGTAAACCCAATCTTCGCTTGGCTTTGTGCCTTTGGGTTGTATCCCTCAAGTTGTGAGGTGATCCTTGTAAGCTTTGTGCTAATCCCTCAAGTTGTGAGGTGATTGTTTGTTGGCTTGGAGTTGTGCCTCAAGGAGGAGGTTGTGTTTGTAAGGAGAGGAGTTGGGTACTCGTTGTAATTGTGATTGCCCCAAATCCTCGGTGGAGGTTCCCTTAGTGGGAGTCCTTTGTGGACAAGCTAGTGGACTTTAAATCCTTCTGGGTGAAGGCGGGGATGTAGAGCTAGGTGCTCAAACCTCGAAACATATCTTGTTGTTTGCGCTTGTTCCATTGAATCTTACTCTTACTCTCTCTTTACTTTGTGCATATTGCTATATCATATACTTACTTGGTTGTGTGCATCACTTGTTGATTGCACTTGAGTGTAATTTGCAATTAGTTTTTTAAATTCCGCATTTAGTTCATAGATTAGCATTATCACCTATTCACCCCCCTCTAGGTGATTTCACCTACTTCCCCTTTCCTCCTCCTCTTTTTCTTCTCCTCCTCCTCCTGCTTCTTCTCCTTTCTCTGTTATTTCTCTCTTCCCCTTCTCATTGTCAATCTCTCCCTCTCTCTTTCTTCTATTTGACGCGGCGGCCAGCGTGACCGTCACTGGCGGTCGTCGCTCCTGCTGCACCACCGCGCACGACAGTGGTAGTAGCCCCCGGCCGTCGCCGGCCATGGGGGGCTGCTGCCCTCTTCCCTCTCTCTCTTTTTGGGCACGAACCCAATAACTCACAAACCCGACCTGGATCTTATAACTCAATAACCTGTTCACTTAAGTTATGGGTTTGGGTGAACCCAACTCGTTGTCTTACCTAACCCGCATCCAAAACTTATAAAGGTAAGGTTTCATAAATCCCCCTGTTAAATAATTTATTTCATTTCAAATCCTTTAAATTACATATTTAATCCTTTTTATTATGGTTTAGTGTTCTGGCGATATCTGGAGCATCCGGTGTCTGGTTTGGATGATTCTGGAACCGTTGTGATCGTGGGAAAGAGAGCTACCCTCTCATGGCTAGTTTGTGAGTGTTTTTCTTTTATAAATTATAACCCATCATGATTAATAAAAATGAATGATTGCTTAGTTTAATAAATCTTGAATATCAGTAATCATTATAAATATTATTTAATAAAATGTAATTATCGATAAATCATCATAATTAGAATATGCATGATCGTTAATTGAATATAAGTGATAAAATAATAATTTATTTTGTTTCTTGATAAAATACAGATGGATTAGGTACAATTGGTAATAAGGATTATTGGATTAATGATAAAGATATTCTAAAATACTAAATTAGTAATTACTAAAATAATTGTGAAGAGTTTGAAAATAAAATATGATAAATAATTACTTTATAGATCATGTTAATAATATTAAAATCGTTATAATAAATAGAGATATATTGACACATAATTAGGATAACGACCCTTGATATTCTCACTGTTGCTTCACTCATGACAACGCACACTGCTATTTCATGTACTGGTATCACTATTACACTGAGTCACTGGTATGATATGTACTTGTATCTTCATTACATGAACACTCTAGTTCACTGGACATTTTGGTTCATGTAAACACTTGTTACACTGAACATTGTTATTACATGTACTTATACCATCGATTACACGAATACATTACATTTATCTTTTATATATCTATATCACTGTTACATGAGTACTCTACACTGTTATGGCATATACTTGTCACATAGATTTATTTGTCTACAAGCTAGATTAATCCTATATTCCTATTGCATTGATCGCTATTCGTGTTATGTGGCTTAATGATACATGCAAACTCTCGTATTTCTGTTACATGACTATTACATGTCTGTTTCTTATAACCCTGATATTGCTATGATATTCCTATTACTAGCACATGTGAGCTGCTGATATGCGATGTGTGGAGTTAAGTGCCACGTGGATCTAAGCCACGGGGACCGCCTCTAGAATCCCACATCTTTTGTTTCATGTTTCCCGTTATCTTGTTTCATGTATCAACAAAGCTCATGTCCTATTATCGTATTCCTTATACCATGCACTGTTCTAGTTCTTGATATACTGTATAGTTTAAATATAGTGAATATAACTTGGGGATGGGGGTGACTTGATGGTTGATTAGGTCTTGTGGGTGGATGTTTGGATTCATTGTTAGTCCCACTACAGGGGACGTGATAGTGCTGGCTACCGTTTGTATTATATATAACTCATTAAGCTTCTTGTTTCTTACTCCTCCTGCCTTAGCAGGTAGCCCTAGTCTCAGCAGCCAGTAGTTTGTTTAAGGCCGTTGTTCCGGATATGGACGGGATACACTCATCCGACTAAAGCTTCTCGATCATTGAGTTTCCAATTAACATAATATAACTGTATAAACAATAATGACGTCGGGAACGCTTGTTATTTGGTCACTCTCTCATTCGGATCACGGTACCCGTATGTTATGTTCGAATGGGTTCAGTCAGAGTGCGGGCTCCGATATAAACTGTCAGTGGTATGAGACACTGGAAGAGATTGATTAAAATATCAAGTGGTACTGATTGTTATTATTATATAAATTATATGACGTGTGTGATATATGTGTATTATTGTTTCATTTATATTTGTTACACTCTCTGATATCTTATCCACCATCATGCCACATGTGTACTGTGCACCGATACATGCATATGATTGTGTGGTTATACTTGTTATTTATTTCCTGACGTCTTATCCATTGTTATGTCACATGTATTTTTTGCACGTCTTATATTTTTCACAGACATACTATTCATGTACACGGATATTCTGCATTTCAAATATTATCTGTTTAATGTATACTGAGTAGACACACTGTTATTGTATAAGTACAACACTGTAGTATGATTACTCCACGTACTTTATATCTACATGTTCTTCATCACGACAATATCTTATTATTGTCACTATTAGGTACGTGTATCACTACTACCTGTCATTTAAAATACACTGATTTGCTTAGGAAATCACTCAATACTATATCATATAACATATATTTATAAAAATATAGATAATCCTTCAGAATAACTTACATACTATCTCAGTTATTCACTGTAAATAGATGTTGTTGGTGACACATCCTGGACTTGTTAATTGACATTAATGGTATTATATTGGGTAATATGGTGGTAACACCACTGTAGCCATGCTTAATATGACTCTTGTATATCTATACCGATTGTTACTATAGTTATATCATATCACTGGTATTTAATCATATATTATATATTATCGTGATTGTACTGCTGTAGTGTATATTATTGCTTCCTTCATTTTTCCACTCACTAAGTCGCTTTCTCATCACCCTGAGTTTGCGTGCCCATGTGGAGATATGCGATATCATATTGTTAGATATTTCACTGGATTCATATAGGAGACTCGTCATCGATACCATTCATAGGTATCTTTATTATTTAGTCTTCATTTCCTTATTTATCCATATTTCTATATCTATCATGATCATTGACCCCTTTTCTGTAGGTATTCTTGTACTTATTTAATGCTGAAAATATTGTGTTTATTCTCTGTACTAAGGTAAGCGTATATATGTGAGAGTATTTCAGCGCTGCGTATGTACGTCGTAGTGTCTCCGTACCTACGGGGTCGGGACGTTACACCGAGTACAAGGCGGGTTGATTAGAGGTCGGTGGTGGGTGTTAATGGTACAAGTGAGGTACAAAGTTATGTCTCCTGATTGATCGTTATATATTTTTTGATGTAGCACTGACCCATAACTTAGTCAGAATTCATGAAGAATTGAGATTGGGTAAGATTTAGGGGTGCCATCGGATCGGATAAGGATCGGATATTACCTCTACCATATCCATATCCGCACCCACCTTCGGATACGGATACGGATACGAATATTGGCGGATGTGAAAAAATGATATCCGTATCCGCCAAAATCGGATATCAGATATAAATCGGATATTAGCGGATCGGATGTGGATACTAATCGGATATGTTAAAAATGGATATGGTTAAAGATAAATTAAACAGAAATACTTATATTACTTTTTATCTCATCTACTACAATATTAAATGTGATACATACTATGATATTATTGTGTACATATCAATACATTCATCGTATTCATTGTCATTTGACTTCTATAACAATAGATTACACGTCCTCCGGTGCTAAATGCAGATTCGAATGCCATGGTTGATGTCGAAATACTCAAAATATCTTATGGTGTTCTTGCAAGAATCGAATACTTTCTACTATTATTTTTTCACCAACTCAAAATATCAAAATTTAATGCCTTATTCCATTGAAGAATAATCTTCTGCATACCGATATCATTATGAAGCACGCAATATTCGGATATCGGATATCGGATACGAATAAGATATTACTTTTACCATATCCGTATCCGCACCTACCTTTCGGATACGGATACGAATATTGACGGATGTGAAAAAATGATATCCGTATCCGGATTGGAGGCGGATTCAGATGCGAATATCCGCGGATAATCCGTATCCGGTGGCACCCCTAGTAAGATTTTATCTTCCTACGAGAATTGATACTCCCATTAATTAGAGGTGGTTAGTCCATTGCAGCGGAGAATTTCAGGAAAGAGGTGATCTACAAAGAAGAAGATTTGTAGTATCTCCAGGAGATAATCGTCTTTCTTAAAGAATCTATTGTGCACTTCCTCTCCTTATAAAAGAGTATTCATAGCTCCTCTCAAAACCCTGTCTTGATTGAGAAACCAAGTGTGGGTGGAACTCACTCTCTCTCTCTCTCTCTCTCTCTTTCTCTCTCTCTCTCTCTCTCTCTCACACACACACACACACACACACACACACACACACAGAGAGGTCTCCCTAAGAAAACCAATCCTCAATTAGGGGGGATCCAGCTGAACCCCAGGTTAGCTGAAGTCCAAGTTGGCTCAGATTTGAGTTAATAGGATATGAACTCCCTTAATCCAACATAATCCTCTACAATCAAATTGAAATCTAAAGCTCATAAATTAAGACAGTTTGTTTCCCCTTTTTCTTGTGTTTTTTTTCTTTTTTTTTGGGGGGGTGTTAGGGGGTGGTGGAGGTGTTGGTTTCTGGGATCAATCTGACAACTAATCAATATCACTGAAATATCAACAATCTAATTGGCCAGGTCGGTAAATATCAGGTGGGAGGTTTTCCGTTCAATAGAACGTTCCTTAATTTAAGAATCACCTTTCATTTTCTTCCTTGGTTAAACACCAATTAGACTGATATAAATCAGTCTCAATATACTGAATATCAGTATATCCCCTGTATAAAGAAATTAATTCACTTATACAGTACTTGGAGTGAGGTACGCTTAAAGCGAATCTCCTTAAACAATTACGTCCCCCGCACCGGTGCTAACGGGTTACTGGACGCTGGTCTCCCAAGATACAACACTCCTTCACGGTATTTGGATAGCACTACCAATCACCGTACGGTCGAACCGTAGTTAACCAGTACCTTCACAAGATTATTGAAGCAGCGGGACAAAGACAAATTTTGGGAGAATATTTGCCTTTACTTTGGAGGAGCACCCACTGTAGAGGAGAAGGAAGGTAGAAGAATATTCTTCTTCGGAAGTCCCAGATTCAGACAACAATTCTATTAAAGAATCTGTTGAATTTTCTGAGCCCTCTTTCAGAACGAATTTTTGCAGAATCTCTTTTGGAAGTCGCTTTGAAAACCGAGTTACTGATTTCTCACTTCCCTTTGGAAGTCACTTCAAGACTGAGAGAGAGAGGAGAGAGAGAGAATCTCCTTTAGAAGGCAGATTTCTTCTTTTCGTTTGGTGTTTTTTTTTTGGTGTCTTAGAATGAGAAATGGAGCGCTATTTATAGCGCTCCGGGAGGGGCAGTTTGGTCTGAACCCATCCAACAGTTGCAACGGTTCAGTCTGAACCGTTGCAACTGTTCGGTTCAACCGTCGCAACCGTCCAACCGCCGCGACAGTTTACATATAGCCGTTGGCGGGGCGGTTTGGATCCGGATAGCGGAGCGGGTCCGTTGGCGGGGCGGTTCGGATTCGGATAGCGGAGTGGGTATGCTCGTAACCCATACCCGTGAGACCCGATTCAAAAAAACCAGGCCGGGTAGGGAACCCGAACCCAGACCCAGACCCATACCTGAGCCCGTGCCCGGCACCGGCACCGGCGCCGGCCGGCCGGTCGTCGCCGCCGCCAGCGCCGGCGTGCGCTGGCATGGTTTCCTCCCAATCGCGCGCGAAAAACTCCAAGTACCCAAAGGGCACGCCCTTTGTTCCCAATTTTCTCTATTTAAATACTACAAACTTCCATCCCATGGCCAATGTGGGACTAAACGCTTTTAACTACCTTTAGTCCCATTTTGGCTTTGAATTAGGCAATCTTTAGACTTGAATATCTCATTCATTCGCAGTCGGAATTGAACATGTGAACATACCACGTTCATCCCAATGGAAGGAGAACACACTCCAACCATCATCCAATTAATTCGATCAAGGATCTCACCGTAATTCAATTCAAAGATTCACATATATATTCTTCATATTCCAACAATCCCCCACAATGAATGGAGATTCAAGGAATTGACACACAAAGAGACTGACTCTATTGTGAAAGTACTTTAGAAAAGAAACTGCATCAGGATAGGTGAACTAGGTCTTGAACCTTCCATAGCGAAAGCTTTATCGGACTTACTGGCTAATCAGTGAACTAGGTCTTGAACTGTTAGCCGTTAGTGTAAGCCAAGTCAACAAGCTTCACACAGTGACTTTCCAAATCAACTTTGGTTCTCGGTTGTGTCCGTTTTGGCCCTGGACATTCTTAGTTTCAGATAGTATCTTTAGGGAATAACAACCTCCATAGAAATTCCCAAAGAGCCGACCCAACTTTATACTCACATAGGTGATCGTCCTATTAAGAGTAGTCTACTCTATTCTACTTGCTTAGTAATAAGATATAGGCATCATTAAAAGCGTTAGCTTTATCCTTAATCCACTTGTAGAA
>JAVJIF010023775.1:0-59908 GCA_038442645.1 Agave tequilana
TTTCCCTCACTGTGAAGTGCCTCTCTATGTCCTCATCAGACATAGCTTAAGAAAGGATATGACTTATATTCCCCTCCATTATCTGAACAAGGACCTTGATTTTTCTTCCCTACTTCTCTCCAAATTTTTCTTCCACTTCACAAATAATTCTAGGACTTCCCCTTTGTGCTTCATGGTATATACCCAACAACGCCTAGAATAATCATCAATAAAGACACAAAGTAGCGGTTACCTCCAATTGATGCAGTCTTGGTAGGTCCCCAAACATCAGTGTGAACATAATCCAGAATCCCCTTGGTGTAATGAGTTACTGTGCCGAATTTCATCTCGGTCTTCTTTCCGATGACACAATGTTCACAAATTCTAACTTGCAGGTTCCGGCACCTTTCAATAATCCTTGTCTTGCAGAGCTTGCAAAGACTTTTCTCCTATTGTCCCTCCCAGCCTCATATGCCATAGCCTGTTGAGTCTTCATCTGAATCAGTAGAAGTTGCCACTTGCCCTGTAATATAATAAACCCTTCAAGTAGTAAAGATTGTTCCGGCGAACGGCCTTCAGTACCACCATCGAGCGTTGGTCATCTTAAGGACTCCATCCTTTATTGACACCACAAGACCCAATGTCTCCAAAGCTTCAACAGAAATAAGGTTTCTCTTCAGTAAGGTACATACCTTACTTCCTTTAGTTTCTCTTATCATCCCATCGAATATCTTGATCTGAATTATTCCTACACCTTCCATGATACATGGATGATCATCGCCCATAACGACTGAACATCCCTCCAACTTCTCAAAGCTAGAAAATCATCCCTATTCGGGCATACATGGTATGTAGCACCAGTATCCAAAATTCACTCAGTATCTCCTGAGTAGCCAATGATAAGAGTAGTGATAGAGAACGAAAAAACTGATGAGTCCAAGTCTGATCCACCTGCCTGTGGTACTGCCTTGAGTACTGACCACCTTTGCAAGATTTGCCTCAGTCTTAGACTCCTTCTTCTTCCTTTGGCCTTGGACAGTCGACTTTCCAGTGCCCTAATTCTTTACAAAGGCACACTGGTTCTTCTTCAGATCTCTATAACCTGGCCTGGACTTCAAGCTCCCTCGATCATCTTTACCCTTCCTGTGTGAACCTCTGCCTCTTACTGCGAATGCCTCTGCTGATGAGCTTGCCTGAGAAGACTGTCTTTCTTTTCTCCTCGTCTCATAATTAACCAGAGCAGACGACACTTCATGATAGTTAAGGGACTGTCTACCATTTATGAAGGTTAAAGTAAAAGTCTCATACTCCCCTGCAGGAAGATAGTTCAGAGAATTACCGCTTTATCTCTCTTTTACCTCGACATTCACATTAACCAAATCCGTAAGAAGTTTTGTGTAGCGATTCAGATGTTCATTTTACGGAGCATCCTTTCTTCATCTGAAACCATACAGCTTGCTCTTCAGCTGTAGTCTGAATTCAATACTTTTGGTCAGATACTTTCTTTCTAGGATTTCTCACAACTGCCACGCAGATGTTTCGTATAACACAAGGTATTTGATGTCTTGTATTAGACATGATCTGATTAAGCCACTCGCTGATCAGTTCATCTTTTCCCACTCTTCTTCAGTGGTTGTACTTCACTTCTTCTCCAGACGTAGAATATTTTCGAGATTTGAAGCATTCAGCGCATCCATCACCTCGCACCTCCACATACCAAAATTATTCATGCCAGTGAATTCACCACATCAACATGGATGTGGATTCATGGTTCTCATAGATGTACTTTCTTCAGCCATCTCTTTGACTAGATCCTTTATTTAATGCGAAAAACCAACGGAGTTAGATAAACAAAGTTGATAAAGATCAGATCTTTACCTCCTCACAAATCCCAATGAGTTTCTGAATAGATCTACTCTTAAATTTGATTCCTTGAGCACTCCACGCGCTGTTCTAAGATCGACACACGATCTTCAAACAGTCCCAACACTGATCTGAGATCGACACACGATCTCCACTAATCAGCAACAGATGCCCTTCGAATCACCATGATCCCATGACGAACCTGAAATGCTCTGATACCACTTGTTGTGCGCAGATCAACAACCACCCTAGAGGAACCCTTAAGCCACAGATGCAATATAGAAGTACTACCACAGCAAAGAACGATTGAACAATGAGAAGAATACAAACACAAGATTTTACGAGGTTCGGCCAATTTCGCCTACTCCTCGGGGCAAGGAAGAGAGATTTCTTTATTGATTTGATAATCAATACAATTTGCAAGCCATACATATGAAGAGGACTCTGCCTCTCTTATATACCCAAGGAAACCCTAGGAGAACCAGATTCTGAATTGGACTCGTTTTCAATTCAGAACTCTTTCCGAATTCAGCCCAGACCCGTCTGTCGGTCGACCGGGTCGACCGACCCAATTTCCCGGTCGACCGTGCCCACAGAGACTTATGCCCTTTCATCAGTCGGGTCCGACGGTCGACCGCTCCTTCTACGGTCGACCAGGCGGTCGACCGTAAGTGGCTTGTGCATGTTGGTGCACGCCGGTCGACCGGTCTCTAACTGCTACTGCTGATGCTGTCTGCTGCTGCTGCTCTTCTTCTTTGCTCCTTGTTGTCGACTTCTTCAACTTCCTCTCTCTTCCTACATCCCTCATCTCTGAAACCTACTTCCGCTTCGAGGACATCAAGAACCACTCCCGCAACGAGATGAGCGACTCTAGCAGTGGGGCCCTCGTCGCCTGCCTCCGTGAGGTACCCCCTCCCTCTTCTTCAAGGAGGACTTCGCCCTCAAGAAGGGCGCCACGTTCAAGTCCGCCTGCCCGTTCTCGTCGTCGAAGGCCGAGAACTTCACGCTGCAGGAGAGGCTCACGCAGTACCTGACAACGGTGGAGATGCACCTCGTCAGGGAGATCGCGCTGCGGTCAGACTCGTTCTTTGAGGCGCAGGGGCAGCTGCAGGGCCTCAATAGGGAGATCGTGGAGGCGTGCATCAGGATCAGGGAGCTCAAGGAGGGGACCCAGGTCCTCAGCGGGGATCTCGTGGGTTCTGCGAAGCAGGTGCAGGAGCTGAATGCCGTCAGGGGAATCTCCTCGTGTTGCAGCAGAAGCTCACGGTTATTCTGTACGTTAGCCAGGCGCTCTCGGCACTGAAGCTGGTTTGTGTTCCCCCTGTCCCCTTTTGTCATTGCATTCAGTAGAGCATATTAGTCTTTACTTTGATTGTACTATTATTTTCATTGCATTGTTTGAAATTCACCAGAGACAGACTTGATTTGAGATGACTGACCTTGTTTCCTTCCATATCCCATAATTTGTAATAAATTTGTAGTAATGCATACTGATGCATTGCAATGTGGTTATGGTCCATTATATCAGGGACTGGAAATTGGTAGGCTCTTACGTAATAGTTTGAGAGCTCTGAAGATATAAAGTTTCAAGTTTGAAGTTGTTTTGGTGCCAGCTCAAACTGGTCTATGGCGCAAGTGATTGCTTCTAGACTTTGCTTCGTTTGATGTTGTATGGTGGAGTTATTGTCCATTCTAATCCATCTCAGCTACACTGTCAGAAAATTCTCCCAACAAGTTAAAATTTGTGCCGTTTACCTCTATGACAATCTATATCTCTTGGCTCTTATTTTAGTTCACTTTTTTGTTTGCTTTCAAGAAAGGAGAACAGGTTTAGTTATTTAGCTTGAAGTTTGATGGAGTTAGAAGACGAGAAGATAGAGGATGAGTGTTTCTTGTAGTGGGCAATTGTGGGAGGAGAACACGTTTAGTTACTTAGCCTGAAATTTGATGGAGTTAGAAGATGAGAAGATTGATGATAAGTGAGTATTTTTGAGATTTTCTTGTAAAGGGAAAGTGTGGGTGTCACGTAATTAAGGAATGTGAACAGCAAGTAGGATATGTGGCGTTATGTATCAAGCGTAGTGCCTATCTGATTCTTTGGATGATATCTTTAATTAGTTTTTCCCTTTAAATTACGGTTGTATTTGTGTTACCAAAAGTCTTCTATGTTGCTCACTTACCTTAGTGGAGAAGAAATGTTAAATCTGAAATGTGTATTAAGTTCTATACTTGCATTTTTCGACGCTAACTGGGTAATTATAGGATACTCCATTGATGTGTCTTAATTTATAACTTCTTGGATACATATCACAGATTAGGCAATCAACTAGCTCATGCGTGAACTATATAATGTGAACAAATGAGGGGGTTCAAGGATTTTGTGAAAAGATGAGAAATGAAAGAAATAGTTAATGATTATCTAAGGGATAAATGAAAGGCCAATCACCTTCCGGATCACGCTACTTCATGCCACACGCTCCTTGATCTTACCTCACGCCGCAACGCTCGATTTTAGCTTCACAGTTAAGATTTCACACCTTGTTATTGGGGTACGCCCCTCAAGGGAAAATAATCCAAACATTTTTTTTTCAAAATTTTAGTCTATTTTATTGAAAGTATGTGGCCTATAAATAGGTTTACAACTATTGACTTTTCGTCACATATCCAGTGTGGGACTAAAACAATAAAGACTAAATATAAATAAAAAGAAGAAATATACTAGACTCAACAAAATACAGACTCGATGCAAATGAGAAGTATGGCATTGATGTCCCCATTATTCTTGTCGGGTGGGAAGAACTCGACCTCATCAAGTATACATGAGGTGGTAGTGGCTCGACACTGATATGGATCTGAAGCTACTGATTTTGTAACTAACTTGTTAATTTTGTTGAGTTGTACATGATCTTGTAACTAAACTTGAGTTGTTGAACTTGAAATGGTTGTTGTTTACTGTTGTTGCAAATTTTAAATCTCAACTCGAAGTGGCTCGCGCTCTAAGCTCAGCTCGAGTGCCAACGCACACAAGGAGGTCAAGTGATTGATCAGTGATCCATGACTGCAGGAAGACCAGGCATAAGAGTGAGTAGTCACAGTCACGTTGGAAGAAGAGAGGACGAGGTAAGGAGTGCTGGTGGCGGTTGTCTTGACGACTGCATATGAGTGGAGGTGATGGGGAGGAGTTGTTTTGGTGATAAAGACGAGGAACATAGTCGTCGTTGTTCAGATGAAGGTGGCAGGATCGGTGGCAGCCCATGGCAGGGTGATCGGGCTTTGATCGGGGCTTTGAAGGAGACAGTCGGGGTGATCACGAGGGAAGAGAAAGATGCTGCGGTCGATAATTTTTTTTTGATTTTTCTGTTATGAGATTTGAGGGGAGGCTGTGGCTAAGATAGGATTTGTGGGAAATAAAAAGGTCAGAATTGAGATAAGTGAGAGGATTTGAAATGTGGTTGGGATTTGAGAGATCAGGGGTTTGTTGTGTAGAGGAGATTGAGGTCACGGTTTGGGTTGGAACGAGGGAGTAAGGAGATTGAATCAGGAAAGATTTTGTAATCTTTTTTCTTTGGGAAATTTGACAAAAGAGATGAAAAGAAAGAAACAATGAATATATCAATTAAAATTGTACCGATTTCACATCGAAAATTTTTTCAGTAGAAAATTGTTTACAATTTTATTTCATTACTCATTATTTTTTCTAACCGTGCTCTCATACCAAACTGATGTAAAACAATGAGAGGGGTCTACGGATTTTGGGAAAAGATGAGAGATGAAAGAAATAACTAATGATTATACCTAATGGATAAATGAAAAGATATTCCATCTTCCTGGATCTTACGTCACTTCATGCCGCACGTTCCTCGATCTTGACTTCATGCCGCTTCATGCCGCACGCTCGATCTTGGTTTCACAACCAAGGTTTCACACCCTGCCATAGGGCACGCCCCTCAAGGGAAAATAACTCAAACAATTTTCTTCAAAATTCTAGTCTATTTTATTGCAAGCAATGTGGCCTATAAATGGCTTACAACTATTGACTTTTCTCCACGTACCGTTGTGGGACTAAAAGAATACAAAGATTAAATAAATAAAAGAAAAAGAAAATACAGACTCGATTCAATGAGAAGCATGGCATTAATGTCCCCATCACTGTAGGGTTCTCAATTGAATTTATTGACTTTTCTCCATGTACCGTTGTGGGACAAAAAGAATACAAAGATTAAATAAAATAAAAGAAAAGAAAATACAGACTTGATTCAAATGAGAAGCATGGCATTAATGTCCCCATCACTATAGGGTTCTCAATTGAATTTGATTTCTAGACGCGTAATAGTTTTCCCACTTTCCTAATAATGGATATTGTTCATATATGCATTTTGACGTGTTACTTAGAATTCAAATCATTGATTTGGATCTATCTTCTTGATGGGTTTCTTGGTCCCGATTGGCGTTGATTCTTGCCAAGCAGGATGAGAGATTGGAAGATAACCTTTTGATGGAGATTATCTTATGGAACAACATTTTCACAACCATTAGATAGAGTGAACACTCACAAATTATGTTAGCAACGGACAAAAAATCACTTGTGGTCAATTGTAGGAACATGAACAAGTGTTTTATATCTCTTGCATGCTCCTTAATGAAGATAAGCTTCACTTTATAATAACTCAAAAAGTTCATGACCGACTTTGAGCGTAAGCCCTTGAAGGTGACGACTACAGCGTGCCTGCCTAAGTTGCTTTTACAACACTGGTTTGATTAGAGGGAGGGAGTCATCCTCTACCTTTGCTTTATTAGATGACGATCCCCACTCACCATCTCCAATAAAAAAGAAACAAATGAACAACAAAAAGAATTAAAGAAAAACACGGTGCCACATTGAATAAATTGGGTGCCTAACTTTCAAGGTTTTGGTGCTTACTTCATTTATCCACTTGTTGGATTGCAACTGCAGATCTCCATGGGTTAGGTGCCAAGTTTTTCGTGTGCAACGGGCCTGTTTGGTTGTCGTAACTGGCCGTAATTCGTAGTTGTAATTGGTAAAGTTTTTTACAATTGTAAATGAGTTACATGTATGTAAATTTTACTGTTTAGTTGGTAATATAAAATTGTAAAGTGGGAAAGTGTATTGTACTTTACGGTGTTTGGTTGTCGTAATGTATAAGTCGTAAGTGAAAAGTTGACCACAAAATTAACTATTTGGTAATTTAAAAGTTTTAATACTGCAAATATAATAAAAAAGTTAAATATTAAATTTTTTTAATATTATATAAAAAAATAATACAAATTTGTATGACCACAAAATTAACTGTAACTGGGCTGTAAGTGAGTGGTAACTGGGTTGCAAGTGAGTGTTAGTTGAGTTACGTAAGTCTTTTACGAATTACGGTCCAAACAAACGCCGTAGTTGTAACTGGGTAGTAAGTCATTTACGAATTACGGAGTTTTACGCGAAACAACGACCCCTTCTATTATCAAGAAATGGAGTGTTAGGGTAGATATTAGATGTGATCATGTTATCATATGATGTGTTATTTTAAATGCTTTAATCATGATTTCAAATATCGGTCCATTCTGGTATATATCGGCAAATATCATATCGGGTTTTTAGGTATTAGATACGATGTTAACCCTTTAATATGGGTTATAGTTGCCGATGTTGTTGGTATTGAGTATTAATGATCAATATTGCCCATATGGACACTGAGGATCATGGTCTCAAATATTGTTAGATCCGATACACACGCACAATGTCATATCGGGTTTTGTGGTACACAATACGAGATAAATTATATAATATTGGTCGGTATTGGGGCGATGTAGATGATATGGCCGATGCAACCATTGTTGATGGTCAATACTAACAGTATGGATAATAAAATCATTGGCGGATACCGATACCGATACCCAGATCTTACACCATGCTACACCAATATCGACATTTAAATCATGTATGCAGCAAACCAGATGGGTTGGTTTTGAGGGAAAGAAGTAACTGAAGCTACTATGATTTGGGGGGGACACCATCGTAGCACTGCAAACTGTGTCCACAAGTGTTGTATGTGACATGTTTATGCACACACATGGCTTCGTTTTAGGTTTAGATCGTACAATAAATAGACAAAAGTTGGGAGAGGTGAAATTGAAAGGAATAGAAGAAAAAATGAAAGGGAAAGGGAAAGAGTTAAGAGAAGGAAAGAGTACTAAGCTCCATTAACTTATTATTGCAAATCACCTTGTAAACTATAGATATGAATCAATCGCTGCCTTTATCATTTTTAAAAAAAAAACTGCCACAACATGTTACATGGTGTAAACTATCAACAAATGGAGTGACATTGTTACTTTTTTACATAACCTAAAAGGCACATATTACATATACAACTAGTTCTAACATATTGCATAAATCTGAGCTTTTTATATTCATGTTAAAAACTATAAGTGTTTATTTTTATATACATTATGCATTTGCTTTTAAAATTGTGTGCCATAGGTTACATGTTGACATCTGTTACTTTATTGCAGTGAATCTGTGGTGCAGCAAATACCAGTTGTGGTTTTCTTTTTCTTACTGAACATTTGAATGAAATTTATGACTTTTATTCAATGAACCTTGCATACACATTACCTGATGAAACTTTTTTGTCCCTTGCAGCTTGTGGCAGCAGCAGATTGTGCTGGAGCTCTGGATGTCATTGATGACTTGCAACATTTGCTGGTAATTTCTCTCTTTTACAATGGATAAAGTCTGCCCTAGCGCCTACTTCTAAAGTTCTTGTTCATAGATGATTTTAAGCTTCACAAAATTCCTTCTTGTGTACTCAATATAGATGGAGACCATGTACAGTTTGAGTAACCTATGAACAAGAATATTACTGGTGATAATTTTGTGATAACGGCCATTGCTACTGCCTTAACTGGTAAGTTCTGTTGGAGGTTGCTAATCTGATCTTTGCCTAACCTTTTGAACCATTACAAACAACAACAACAACTAAGCCAGTTGTCCCAAGTATTTGGGGTAGGCTACATGAACCAAAAAAGAATTACGCCGGATCGGGCACATGGATCAACTTTCTCAACTCATTCCTATTGAGCAATATGTCTTCATTAGACCTTTGGCCTCTATATCATGTCGTATCACATCCATCCATGTTTTCTTCGGTCTCCTTTTTGCTCTTTTAACTTGCCCTAATTTGATACGCTCTACTCCCCGACTTGTGCATCTGTAGGTCTACGTCGCACATGACCAAACCATTGTAGACGGCTTTCTCTCATTTTCTCTTCCATAGGGCCTACACCTATCTTAGTATGAATATCCTCATTTCTCACTTTATCTCTCCTCGTGTTACTACATATCCAACGAAGCATGCACATCCCTGCTACACTCATTTTCTGAAAGATATCTCTTTATAGCCCAACATTCTATGCTATATAACAAATCTGACCTAATAGCAATCCGATAAAACTTTTCCTTCAGCCATAACGGAATGTTACGGTCGTATAAAACTCCTATTGCGCTCCTCCATTTCAACCAGCCGACTTGGATCCTATGGTTGACATCACTATTGATCTCCCCCATCCTTTTAGATAATAGAATTCAAGTACCTTAAATGACCGCTCATTGGTATTTCTTGTCCGTCTAGTGTCACAATATTATAATCTCGGATCCTTTGTTTACTGAATTCGCACTCTATATACTATGTTTTGGCCTTAATTTAAAATCTCGAGATTCTAGAGTTTGCGTCTATAACCCTAATTTAGTATTTACCCTAGCTCTCGTCTTATCACTAGGACAATATCATCAGCAAATAATATACACCACGGTATCCCATCTTGAATAGCTCTAGTAAGCTCATTCATTACTATGTCAAATAAGAATGAAGTCAATGCAGATTCTTGATGTAATCCAATTGTGATAAAAAAATCACTTGTTATGCTTCCAAGTTCTAACATTTGCCACTACTCTATCATACATGTCCTTGATTATATCAATATATTTGATGAGAACTCCCTTTTTTCATCAATGTCCACCATAATATCTCTCTTGACACCTTATCATAAGCTTTTTCCATCAATAAAGTCCATATGCAAATTTCTTCTCTCGAAATCGCTTTATAAGTTGACGAAACAAATGAACAACCTCTGTCGTCGATCGTTCCGGAATGACCCAAACTGGTTATCTGATATTTTAACATTTTGTCTTAACATGTGTTCAATTATCCTTTTCCAAAGCTTCATGTTGTGACAACATGAGTTTTATTTCACGGTAGTTTGAACAACTCTGGATATCACCCTTGTCCTTATAGAGAGTACTAGGGTATTCTTTCTCCATTTATTTGGCATCTTATTAGTTAGCCAGATCTTGTTAAAGAGGTTTGCCAGTCATCTCACGCCCATCTCTCCTAGCATCTCTATAACTCAATAGGAATTCCTTCGGGCTAATAGCTTTTCTTGACTTCATCTTTTTTCCCTTCTTTTTGATCTTAACAATATGCAGCCCTTTTCAGTGTACTTGGTCTAATTCACTAGTCGTATTCCAAATTGGATATCATCTCTTTTTTCATATCCAACCAAGTGAACAAGACAATCATAGTTCATTGGACTTGGTTTTCTATACTCTAGGTAATTATTAGGTCAACAACTGTAAAGCTAGACCTGACTCTAGAGATCTGTTTGAGTTTGCTAAAAACTTGATTGCAAAAATGCTTCTCCTTAGCACTTATGATGTCAGACAGTGTACCAAAACGAGTAAAAACATTTTCTTTAAAAGTAGACCATCACTTTGTGATCATTTGTTTTTTTACGCTCTAACTTCTACCCACTTAGACACATAATCGACTACAACAAGAATGTTCATGTTACCAAAAGAATTGGGTTTGGTCACACAAATCGATGTCCCAAACATAAAAAATTTCAACAATTACAATTGGGTTGAGGGCATCATATTTTTTTTCGAAATGCGCCATAATCTTTGTACCTTTCACAGCTTATAATACTCATGGCAATCACGGAAAATAGAAGGCTATTAAAATTCACACTGCAAGATTTTTGCAGCGGTCTTTTGGAACTAAAATGTCCCTATAGGATTGATCATGATAGAAGGAAATGACTTTATGAAAATCACCATCTGACACATCTCCTGATGATTTGGTCTGGGCAATACTTGAACAAGTATAGATCATCAAAAATTTTTTTTGCTTTGGCTAAGAATCTAGACTTATCTTGCTTAGTCCAATGAGAGACATTTGACTTCTAGCAATATAATTGACATGTCAGCAAAACCAAGTAATTGAAAACAACAAAAATTGTTCGCCAGTGATGACTCAAAAATTGGGATGGAGTCAGAAGAGGATTCTATAATGATTCTAGAAAAGTGATCTGCTACAACTTTTTTGAAACTTTTTTTGTCTCAAATTTCTAAATCAAATTCTTGCAGTAGTAATATCCAACGAATCAGGCTTGCTTTATTATCTTTTTTAGGAAGAAAGTACTTAAGTGCAGCATGATCAGAGAAGATAATCTTAGATCCTAAGAGATAGGACCTAAACTTGTCTAAAGCAAACACAAATGCAAACAGTTCTTTTTCAGTGGTAAAATAGTTGAATTGTACATATTGAGGGTTTTACTAGCATAATAGATCGCATGAGGTAACCTATTGACATGTTGTCCTAAGACGACCCTAATAGCATAATCAAAGGCATCACACATAATTTTAAAAGGTTCACCCCAATTTGGTGGTTGAATGATGGGAGTAGAAGTTAACAAAGCCTTATGTTTTTCAAAGGATTTTAGACACTCATTATCAAAGACAAATGTAATATCTTTTGCAAGTAAATTGCAAAGAGGTCTAGAGATTTTACTGAAGTCCTTAATGAATCTACGATATAACTAACATGTCCTAAGAAAGACCTAATCTTTTTCATAGTACGAGGAGGTGGAAGGTTAGAGATCAAATTAGTCTTGGCGTTATCGACTTCTATTCCCTCACTAGAAATCACATATCCTAGAACAATTCCTTTCTGAACCATGAACTTACACTTATCCCTGTTCAACACTAGATTTTTCTGTTTATGCCTTTGTAACACAAGTTAAAAATGATGTAGACCCTTATCAAACTTGGCCCGAAAGCTGAAAAATCATCCATGAAAACTTCTAGGAACTTCTCTACCATATCTAAAAAATACTTATGCACTGGTGAAATGTAGCCGGTGCATTGTATAGCCCAAAGGGCATGGCGTGCGACTGTAGGCAAAGTATCGTAAGGACATGTGAATGTTGTTTTCTGTTGGTGATTAATCTACAATTCTGCATTATTACATCACATTTTCCTACCAATTTATGAATAAAATATTATTTATAACTGTGTTTTGGTTTCTTTTGTAGATAATCAAAAGTCTAGGGGTAAAGGAGTAATAAAAGCTTAATTAACCCATTTTTGGGTAATTAAATCCAGATTTCTTGGAGGCCAAGTTAGAGAGTTTTTAGAAAATACATTGAATCTAGACGTTGGCGGGTGTCTGACAAAAATCTGGACCAAAATAACCAAATCTGAGCATATCTGGAAGGTCCTCGAAGCGAAGCAAAGTCGCTCGCCAAAACTAGGGTTGCCACGTTTCTGCGGTAATGTTGGTGAGCCACGCGTCGATTTTTGACACGTGGTCTCGTCTCGTCTTCTAGAAGCTCCTTTCGCCTATAAAAGGCCCTACAGAGACCCAAAACGCAAGCAGATTGAGAAATAGGCTAGGTTTTTTTCTCTTTTAGTGTAGGTGTTCTTTTTTTCTTTTCTTTTCTTTTGTATTTTCATTTCGTTTTTGGTCATGTATTAGGGCTGAGAGACTCAGAGAGGATAGCTATTATTTTAGGAGAGAGTTTTAGGATTTCTTTAATTTTCTCTTTAGTTCTCTTTTGTATTTTTCATTTCTCTTTTTAGATCCAGAAAAGAGAGAGTGAGAGTGAGAGTGAGGTATCTGTAATTGAAGAGTGACATTCAAATACAAAACTCATATTCTCCTTCCTCTAATTTTCTTAAACTTTTAATTTTTTGCTATTTACTTTCAAACTCTTTATTTCCTTACACTTTATTTTACTATGTCTTCTAACTTTCTTTTCTTTTTCATGGATAACTAATCTCCTAACATGACTAACTAACCTTTAACACTACTAACTACTAACTCTTGGGTAATGCTAACTCATATGACTCATTGGATGGTTAAATTTCTTAGTCTCGTGTCAACAAGTCTCTTAATTCCCAATGCGGATGAGTATTGTTTCTAATCTTAGTAAAGGCTTTGTTTTCCCTCTATATGATTCATGTATGCCTCATTTAGAGCCTTGTTTCTTTAACAAGAGCCTTGATGGAACATGATAATTTGATCACTTTAGTATGCTAACACTTATTGTACTAGCTTCTTATTTCATGCTAGCTAAATATGGCTTTGATGATCTAATGAACCTTATATTCTTGTTAAACATATCTAAATTGTGAATTCATTAGTTCCAATATTGTGAACCTATTGGGAGTCGATGATCCAATGAGGCCACCTGGCTAAGCTAAGATGAGAACATCTCCACAGTTTGGGACAACTTATTGACTTGACAAAGCAAGACGGACAATTGCTAATGAAACTACATAAGGCACAAGTCACCAATGAGATTGTAAGTTAGTAGTGTAGAGTGTTAGTCATAATTTTCTTTCTATCGGATTAAAACTCTTTTCTAAAACTTTCTTTTTCTTAAAAGATCAATTCTTCTCTTTTACTTTTCCAATTTGTCATTTTCATTCTACCTTCCTTTCTTCTATTTCTCTTTTCTTAACACCACAAGATTCATCATTTTCTTTTCACTTTGTTTTCTTTCAAATTCTTGAACAAAGAAGAAACTTCATTTTCTTCCCAAAAACTAAAACATAAAGAACTGTGAAAGCTTCCATCACAACCCTCTCTGTGGATACAACCCGTTATAGCTTTTGTTACAAACGGTAGTTCGAAGGAGCAAAATAATTTTACATACATATTCAGAGTTTGAACAACGACACAAGGACTTAAACGTTTTACTTTGAACTTTAGCTCCATCCATTCTTTCCCTTCGAACAAATTTTTGGCGCTGTTCCAGGGAACCCTCTGACTTGCCGTGTTTTCTCAGCTTTGGTCGTGTTTCTGCAGCAAGAAAGAGTTGACTACTGACATCTTTGTTGTAGGGTTGCTTGCTTTGCAAATTCTATCTTACTGCAATATTGTTTCTTGTATGTCATCATCAGGGTCCTGTTAATAACCAACAGTAAAAAGTTTGTTGAAAATTTAAAAATTGATTAGACGTTTGCATTTTAGGCACGTGTCTTTTCAATTCCTTTACTTTACTGTTGAAAGTGCTGGAGCAAGGTACATGCGCATAGCATATCGAGTATGACTCATCTCTTAGTTGATTTAATCGCTTTAAGTGAATCTTGTTTACATTCTGTACACTTGAATAATTTAATTTAAGGGCACCACCCTAACAAGATAAGGTGGAGATTTCATCACCCTTCCTTATCCAAAAATAATATTCCAAGCACTCACAATCCCAAGCTTAAAATAAAATTGATAGACGTTGGCCCCTAGGGACATCCGGACTCGATAAGAGATTAGCTGTGGTTGGAACTTGTTTTTGATTCATACTCCAGTCAAATCAGTGTCTAAGGTTGGGGATTAGGAGGTTAAGCCTCGAAGATACTATGGTTTGGCATAATTAAGCTCCATTGCTTACGCATAGAAACCTCCCACCATATTTTGTCCCTATCTGGCTGATTAGCTGTGGTTTGATTCAAGCAACAACCTTCCTCAGAGAATCGCCCAGTTAGTAGTCCTCTAGGTCCAGGGATCCTAAATAGCTTGGTGATTGTTTTTCTTTATTTTTGTTTGTTATTTTTCCTTTTTTCGATTGTTTGTTGGGTGAACTTGTTTGTGTTGTGCATGCAAGAGTGGTATAAAGATCCTATTACATCAAGGCTTGTTAGGAATACTACACTTGCATACACACACCCCACTTCCTGCTATAATTCAATCATGGTGAATCATGTTTCACTCCAAGACAAATTCTACTCAATTCGTACTTCACTTCCTCCTGCATTGTACTACCCGAGGCTAATGGAAACAATTTTGAGTTGAATCCTCAGTTCATAAACCACTTCCTAGTTCCATGGCTTAGAGTCTGAAGACGTACATTTCTTCATTCGAGAGTTTGAAGAAGTATGTTTGATAACGAGAATTCCCCAACTGGGGAAGATGCTATTAGCTGAGGTTCATCTTTTTGTGCTTAAGGATATGGCCAGAAGTGACTATATAATCTGCTTGTTAGTTCTATTTCGTTATGTGATGACTTTGTTAAGGTCTTTCTTAGAAATTCTATCTCATCCATAAACTGCCCTCATCAGGAAGAACGTAATGCAGTATAGACAGGTAACAAATGAACCATTCTGTAAGTATTTTGAAAGGTTTAAGGATTTGTTAACCCAGTGTCCTCACCACGGAATAGAGAAGTGACGGCAGTGCCAATTCTCTATGACGGATTAGATTACCAGACTAAGACGCTCCTTGAGACTGTGTCAAGGAGAATTTTTGAAGAGAGATGAGGATCAGGGTTGGGACTTATATGAAACCGTAGCCGAAAAAATAATTCAGTGGGAGTCTTGCCCTGAAAAGACTAACCCACAACTTCTAGAACTGGTATGCATTCAATTGAGTCATCTATAACTGCTGAGGCAAAAATCACATAATTGATGAGGAGGTTAGAACTACCTGAGGTTAGGGAACCCAACTCATTGAACTAGGTCAACCCACACAAGTGATATGTTCGGGTTGCATATATTGCCATGCCCTAACTCATTTATTTGAGGAGTGTCCAGTTTATCAAGCTCAACAGATGTTCCCTGAAAACATGAATGCAGCCTATACAAAACCCAACTACAATCCCTACTCCAAGACGTATAACCTGGGATGGAGGAACATCATCAATTTTTTTATGGAGTCAGTCTGGTCCTGAGCAGCCAAGGCAACAACTTCCCACCATAATTGCTCAAACACATCAACCCAAATTCCATCAGAGTCGACCCAATTTTTCAACAAACCTACCAACATAACTTCCAGCCCACATACCAACATCAGCAACAATCATCCGGATAAGAAAATGTTAGACTTGGAAAGAATGATAGAAACCTTGTCAAAAAGTCAAGCCTCAATGATGAACAATCATAACCAAGCTATTAATAGGATAGAGGTTCAAATAGGTCAATTGGCTAACTCACTAAATGAAGACAAAAAGAACACTTTCTAGTCAGCCATTGCCTAATCCCAAACCCTTTCCTATCAATGAAGCTGAGGACATAATTCTGAAACAATGCACACTGTTCATATCTTGAGATCCAAAAAACAAGTTGACAATCAGGTTTCTAACCACCCCGTTTTCCAGCAATTCAGTGTCAAATTCTGCTGTGACTGTACCACAAGCTCCAAATGATCTATCTTCATCTTCAAATTCACAACCATCCACCTCCAAGTCCAATGATAAAATAAACAGATGAGCAAACTTACAAGCTTATTGTGCCATTTCCTAATAGGCTAGCAAACAACAAGACTAATGCTCAAATGAAAATTAGGAAAATGTTTAATAAAGTTCAGATCAATGTGCCTTGATGCCATAAAACAAGTCCCTTCATATGCAAATTTTTAAAAGATATGTGCACCAAGAAAAGAAAAACAAATGTCCCCAAGAAGATCTTCCTAGCATCCAACATAAGTGAGTTGTTAACCGGGCCCATTCCTGTGAAATACAAAGACCTCGGGAGTCCAACCATTTCATGTATTATAGGACAGAGATCTAAACCAGGCACTACTTGATCTAAGAGCCAATATCAATTTGCTTCCCTTTTCTGTGTATCAGAAACTCATGCTGGGCGACCTCCGTCCAACCAGAGTTACTATACAATTGGCTGTCCCGATCTATAAAATTCTCAAAGGGAAAATTATAAATGTCCTCATACGGGTTGGGAAATTCATTTACCTTGTAGATTTTATCATTCTAAAGACACAAACCGTGCAAAATTCGAAAGCTCAAACCCCTGTCATTCTAGGACGACCCTTCCTAGCCACTGCAAATGCCTATCATAAACTGTAGAAATGACTCTATGCGTCTGACTTTCGGTGATATGACGAAAGAGGTAAATATTTTTCACCTAGGAAAATAATCTCGAGACTTAGATGACCAATCATTCGAAGTGAACTTGATTGAAGGACTCACTAGTGAACACGACGATGAGATGGAATATGAGTCTGACAATGAATTCGATTTGGAGTCAGATGACTTCAATCTTGATCAAATTATCGAATCCACAGTGGAGTGGCAACAAACGCGACCCCGATCATTCCCTTGCAAGAAGAACAACCTCGATAAATCTGAAATCACCTAGAGGGGGGGTGAATAGGTGATGGCTATATGTAATTGGCACAAAATGCGGAATTTAAAATTTAACTAACACAAATAGCTCAAATAGAAGACTTGCAATAAATGAAGCAATTACTAGTGCAAGAATAAGAGTTTAGGGTTTAGAGAAATTTGAGCAATCGCAAACACGCCGATATGTTTCCGAGGTTCGAGCCACGCTCTACGTCCCCGCCTTCACACTTGAAGGATTTCCACTATTGAAGATCCCACTGGATCACCAATACAAGGACACACTTGTCCGTCTCTCGTAATGCCGCAACACCACCTTGAGCACACTAGCTCGCCTTGAGGCCGATGCCTCTACAACTTCACTCAAGAAAGATGATCACACTTGATCGAAAATATGCTCACTTGCACAATCCTAGAACCAATTTGTAGAGTGTAACTTATGGGATTGTGTAGTGCAAAATCTAGTGAGAAGTAGAGGTAAAGACTTCAAGTAGGTGTCTAAAACTTTGGGGCTTTTGGAGAGAAAATTTTGTCTAAAAGAAATCTTTTTGAAGACTTGTAAATCCTTTGAAAAAACTCTTGTAAAAATTCTTGATAGTTGTCTAATCATATAGAAGTGACCTCCTATTTATAGGGGCCAAAAACTACACCATAAATCCGTTGGATAAAAAAAAAAAGAGATCTGTCAGAAAACTAGCTGTTGGAGTCTGTCAGAAATTTTGACAGAGTCCGGTCGACCGGGTCGGTCGACCGCCAACGTCAAAAATCCGACCGTTGGGGCTCTGCGTCGACCGCCCGGTCGATCGATTTTAACCGAGAGCACTGCACAGTTCTCGGTCGACCGGGTCGGTCGAATGATACGCACTTGCACAGAAAGCGCGCATCGGTCGACCGTGCGGTCGACCGATACTGTCAGTTCTGAAAAATCAGAACTGTCAGATCCAGAAATCTTGGTTTTTTGGTTTTAGGTCTAAGATATAAAGTTTTGATCTTGTAAACACTAGAGTGTGAGCATATGTCACTACTCTAATAGTTAAAACATTTTGATAGAAATTCTTTTGATAAAAACTTGTTTTTCCAATATTATGTTTTTTTCACAAACTTTAAACTATTTTCCAAAAACTTGATCTAAACATGTTTATCTTTAACTCAAACTTGGAAATAGAATTTTGAAACTTACTTTGAAGTCTAGAACCAATATAAAAGGTGTGTGTAAGTGTAAATCCCATAACTCTACTTCTATCAATTAGGTTTTGACAAATATCTAAAAATGAAAATACAAATACGAATCTTGGTATTCTTCTTGTCTTGATCTTGACTTGATCTTTTCTTCATCGTCGTGTTCCCGAAGCTTCCTATTTGCTTGACTTGGGAATGCAAATCTTTGGCGAACTCCAACTTGTGAGTCTTGATGTGGAGCCGTCAAATCAACCTGTTTTAATCCTGAAATTCTTTTCAACAAACATTGTTAAATACATAACTAGATATGGTTTGTTATCATCAAAATATCCAACAAGATATAGGGCTAATGGCCTTTGGGCCAACAATCTCCCCCTTTTTGATGATGACAAAACATAATTTAGTTATCACAATAATTTGGGTAGAGACTTCAAATGAGCTCCCCCTCAACACATGCATATAATAAAACATCATACTCAGGCATATATAATGTTTTGCAAAAGATAACAATCCATGTCAACACATTTTCATGACATAAAGAAGATGAAAAACACATGTTATAAAAAAAAAACTACCACAAACCATAGATAACATAACCAAGAGTAGTCCACACAAGTACATGTCCAAACCAAATACATGTCCAGCCACAAAAGATAGTCAAGTACATAAAAATACAGCAAAAAGTACAGCAAAAGTCTCTCCACAAATAACTCTCCCCCTTTTTGACATCATCAAAATAGGGGAAAGTTACTCTCATCACTTGGCAGCATCGTCGTCCTCATCGTCTCCTCTTCTTCCTCGTACTCAGATGAAGATGAGCTCTTTTTAGCGTCCATCTTCTTATCACCGTCGTCGTCTTCGTCCGAAGAGAAGAGAAGAAGTGGAAGGAGCTACCTCCGTCGGATCAACGCCGAGCACCTTTGGCCGAGGTGGTGGAACGTATGAAGGGGCTCTGGTAGGAATGGAGGACCGGTGGCAGGAAGTGAACGAGCAAAAGTAGTGGATCAGGAGGAAACATGGCGAACTTCGTAAAGAGAGCCTCAATTGCATATCCATGAATCTCATGGAATCGGCAAAATAAGACATATCGTTTACGAATCCCACGAATCTGAGAGTTTGTCTCCTCACGGGAAGCTGCCTCTTGCTTGAAACGGGCGTCCAACTCAGCCCGAAAAGCTGTCTCCCGCTGCTCAATCCAGGACTGGTGTTCCTGAATCTGAGATGAAATCATGGCCTGAAGATCTGAAGGGAAACATAGCCAGGAGCAGAAGAAGATCCAGGAGCAGATGAAGATCCAGGAAAAGTAGGAGGGGAACAGGAGGTTGCACAGGTGCGTGACGACGCAGCTGAGCTTCCATCCTTTTCAGCAGAACTCCATCAATATCGATTTGAGGATCATCAGAAGTCTCAGAAGAAAGGTCAAATCCTAGAGATTTAAGAATGCGGGTGATAATCATGCCAATGGTAAACCCCTACCGGATATACGAAACTGAACAGATGCCATGTGAGAGGCAATGATACGGGGAAAGTTTTACCTTAATACCTCGCAAGAGACAATAGATAATCAAAGGTACTGAACCCTAGCATGACTATATTCTCCTGATTTGGGGATAATGTTATAAAAGATGATCTTGGCCAAAACTTGGGAAGTGAGAGAGAATTTGCTCACAACCTCGTTCCTAACCAAGCCGGGGTTGTCATCCCCGTGAATCAGTGTGGATGCGGTGAGCGCAGACTCACCCTCCGGATAATCAAGTCATGAAGGTCATGAGTATATACATCAGCTCCACCAGGGGAGAGATGAAGGATATCAGCAATTGACCTATGTCTAGGTTAATGTCCCTTGCCAAGGACCCTAGAGAAAATACGATTCCCATCGAATGAGAAGTTGGCATAGAATACGGCACGAGGAAGTGTAAACTTGTTCTTTTGATGATAAGAACTCGTTCAAGGAATTGTTTTTGCAAATACGGGGGGTATCTAGATGATCAAAGTCTTGAATAACAACAAATCTCCCAAAAATAATGTTTTCTTTTAGAGAGATTGACAAAACGTTTTCAGCAGACTCATTTATGAAGGGTCTTTTAGGTTTAGGGGTGTGGGAAGATGTTTGAGCCACTGATTTCCCCTTCTCAGTCCTAGTTCTCTTAGAAGTAGACATGATTTTGAATAAAAACAGATTTTTAGGTCAACACAGTTAGGGCACGATCTAGAAAGTTGTAGCAACCTAAATCTTGACAAGGATAGTAGATCTAGAAACTAGAAGTGAAGAACAAGGAGAAAAATCCGATTTTTACCTTAACTGTGAAGGATGAAACCCTAGATCAAGACAGCCAAATTTCTTCGAATCCAGCGGATGGTGCACCTGAAATTGAAGATCCGGCACTAGAAGTAGGAAATACAAGTGGGTTTTTAAATTGATTTGAGATGGATGAGAGATTGGAGAGATAGAAAAATTTTGGAGAAGAGAGAGATGGGTTTCCGTCGCCAGCAAGTAGGAGAGAGAGAGAGAAAAGTCAAAATAATAGCCGATTTGGGGCAAAAATCGACGATCGGTCGACCGGCCGGTCGACCCAACAAACCCGAGAGCACTGACATTACAGAACGTCGACCGCCCTCGACTCAAGAAACCCGAAACCAGAGCTCTGCAGTCTTGCAGCGTTCGACCGCCCGGTCGACCCAGAAAACCCAGAGCACTGCAAACTTGCAGTGGTCGACCGATCTAAGGTCGGTCGACTGATGGCAGATAAAAAATAAAAGGCATTTTATTTCAGACAAACTCGGTCGACCGCGACTATTTCCGGTCGATCGGTTTTGCCTGAAACACAGATCTGCAGCATCAGCCAGAGGGAAAATTTTAAAATAAATTTTAATTAAATATAAGAATTATATAAGTATACACCAACATGTTTTAATCTTTATTAGGTCAACTTATCAACCAATATTACATACAAGACATTTTATTTTTAATTTTCATATAAAAACAAAGTTTTTAGAGATGTTGAAGCCGAATACCCAGTGACGGGTTCTGAACTTCATCCTCTTGATTCCTCTTGAATGAGTTGAGGTGCGCAATTGCCATCTCTAAGGTATTTGCTCAAATATGAAATTTTACAAAAATTTTATTTCTTAGTTTTTGAAATACAAAGTTTATATATATATTTAAATAAGCTAGACTAGGCATGACATGTGGACATACTATGGACATGGTATAAAGATATTAAAGCATGGTATATACACAAACATGATAGAAGAGTATGTTTACATAAGCATATATCATTGTAGCACGAAAGTAAACTAACAATCCTATACATATATATGTACAACACAAATTCAAAAACTTTTAAATGGAGAAGTTACCGAACAAGGGCAATCTCCAAAATGTAGGTGCCTCCAAGATAGCGATGCAAGCTTGATGTGATCTTTGGCTTTGTTGCATCTACCACCCGCACCGTTTCCCCCTAAGTCTTGGAGAAGTAGATTCACCTGTTTCATCTAAATTGGTGGGTCTTTTGGTACCCATATCTTTTTGGTCCTTTAGGGTTAGTACCGGGACGAACCCAAACATATTTATTATGCACATTATTTTTAGCAAAACAAAACTTTTCTAAATGGCCTTTGCGGCCACAATGCGTGCAAATATAAATTCTACCACTACCATACATGTATGCATGTTTATGTGTGTGTGCATGTTTCCGTGCATGTGCATGGTGTGTGTGTTTCCCTTGGGTTACTCCCTTAGAAATCTAGAAGCAAATTTCTTTAAATCAAAGCACATTGTTTTAGGGTTGTGTCTAATACTTCAACCCGTTTTTGCATCTCAACAAAATCATTTTTACTACATGATGCAATGGCGGTTTTCCCCTTACAAGCTAGTTTATAATTTGCAAAATCACTTTTTATTTTCTCAAAAGAACTAGACAATTATTTTTCTCTTTTCAATAATATTAAGTTTATCTTTCAAAGACTCATTTTCCCTTTTTAACTTTTTATTATGAGATTGCGAAATCTCATATCTATGTTGTAATTCCTCAAAGAAATGTGCAAGTTCATCCATGGTAAGATCATCATCTTCTAAAGTGTTATCAAGGGTTACCTTAGAAGCGTCCTCACCGTGTGCCATGAAGCACATATGAGCGGCGTCGTTCTCCTCCTCGGATTCCGACTCCGTGTCATCCCATGTTGCTACCATAGCCTTCTTCTTCCTTGGTACATGCTTGGAGGTGGTTGCTTGGAGAGCGGGGCAATCCGCTATGAGATGTCCGATCTTCTTGCAATGGAAGCAAGACCGGGCTCTTCTCTCTTCTTCTCGTATCTTCCTTGAGGTCTCCCTCTTCGGAAGTTGCTTTGCCTCCCTTTCTTGTAAAACATTTTGCCCACCTTCCGATGAGCATGGCAAAGTCCTCATCGCAATCCTCCGATGAGTCGTCCTCTTCAATAGTGGTTGGAGTGGCTTTGAAGGCAATTGTTTTTCTTCTGGGTGCCTCCCTTTCTTCTCTTACCTTCATCTCCATCTCATGGGTTTTGAGATTACCGATGAAGCGGAGAAGTCCATCTCCTCCCGATCGTTAAGCTCTTTGAGAGTGGTCGCCTTGACTTCCCAGCTTTGGGAAGAGCTCTAATGACCTTGCGAATCTTTGGTCATTGTCAATCGTGTCA
The DNA here is from genome assembly GCA_038442645.1 of Agave tequilana. Lineage (NCBI taxonomy): Eukaryota > Viridiplantae > Streptophyta > Magnoliopsida > Asparagales > Asparagaceae > Agave > Agave tequilana. Next base: position 23,104 of record JAVJIF010023775.1, read on the forward strand.
CCTAAGAAGATAATGCATTAGTGATTTTGGTAAAACGAGTAAGCATGTCATCATACTTTCATTCTCAAGCATATAGAAATTCTCATATTGAGAACGAAGCAAGTCAATCTTGGATCTCTTGACTTGTGACGTTCCCTCATGAGTCACAATCAACATATTCCATACTTCATATGCAGATTTATAGTTTAATGCGAGAGAGGTCATCTTCATTAGGGCTTGGTTAAAGCATATTGAGCCCTAGCATTAGCCTCATAGTCCTTGGTAGTGTCCTCGGACCATATTCTCTCATCGGTGAGAGGTTCTACAAATCTTTAGTTTATAGCCCTAGCTACTCTAACTCCTAGGGACTTAAGGAAGAGGTTCATCTTGACCTTCCAAATGGGGAAGTTCAAGCTATCAAATTTGGGTGGGGACTTGATGCTAGAAAAGTCAATGGATGCCATGAATACAAAGTAAATGCACAATCAAATGTAATGCAACAAGTAAATATAGCCAAATGAAGGATCTCCCTAAGGTGGTAAACCAAATACTAGGGTTAGGCTCTGATACCAATTGAAATCACTAGAGGGGGGTTGAATAGGTATGGCTATATGTAATTGGCACAAAATGCGGAATTTAAAATTTAACTAACACAATAGCTCAAATAGAAGACTTTGCAATAAATGAAGCAATTAATAGTGCAAGAAATAAAGAGTTTAGGGTTTTAGAGAAATTTGAGCAATCGCAAACACGCCGATATGTTTCCGAGGTTCGAGCCACGCTCTACGTCCCCGCCTTCACACTTGAGGATTTCCACTATTGAAGATCCCACTGGATCACCAATACAGGACACACTTGTCCCGTCTCTCGTGATGCCGCAACACCACCTTGAGCACACTAGCTCGCCTTGAGGCCGATGCCTCTACAACTTCACTCAAAAGAGATGATCACACTTGATCGAAAATATGCTCACTTGCACAATCCTAGAACCAATTGTAGATGTAGACTTATGGGATTGTGTAGTGCAAAATCTAGTGAGAATAGAGGTAAAGATTCAGTAGGTGTCTAAAACTTTGGGGCTTTTGGAGAGAAAATTTTGTCTAAAAGAAATCTTTTTTGAAGACTTGTAAATCCTTTGAAAAAACTCTGTAAAAATATTCTTGATAGTTGTCTAATCATATAGAGTGACCTCCTATTTATAGGGGCAAAACTACACCATAAATCCGTTGGGATCAAAAACAAAAAGAGATCTGTCAGAAAAACTAGCTGTTGGAGTCTGTCAGAAATTTTGACAGAGAGTACGGTTGACCGGGTCGGTCGACCGCCAACGGTCAAAAATCTGACCGTTGGGGCTCTGCGTTCGACCGCCCGGTCGACCGATTTTAACTGAGAGCATGCACAGTTCTCGGTCGACCGGGTCGGTCGACTGATACGCGCACTTGCACAGAAAGTGCGCATCGGTCGACCGTGCGGTCGACCGATACTGTCAGTTCTGAAAAATCAAACTGTCAGAATCCAGAAATCTTGGTTTTTTGGTTTTAGGTCTAAGATATAAAGTTTTGGATCTTGTAAACACTAGAGTGTGAGCATATGTCACTACTCTAATAGGTTAAAACATTTTGATAGAAATTCTTTTGATAAAAACTTGTTTTTCCAAATATATGTTTTGTTTCCAAAAACTTTAAACTATTTTTCCAAAAACTTGATCTAAACATGTTTATCTTTAACTCAACTTGGAAATAGAATTTTGAAACATACTTTGAAGTCTAGAACCAATATAAAGGTGTGTGTAAGTGTAAATCCCATAACTCTACTTCTATCAATTAGGTTTTGACAAAATATCTAAAAATGAAAAATACAAATACGAATCTTGGTATTCTTCTTGGTCTTGATCTTGACTTGATCTTTTCTTCATCGTCGAGTTCCCGAAGCTTCCTATTGTGCTTGACTTGGGAATGCAAATCTTTGGCGAACTCCAAACTTGTGAGTCTTGATGTGGAGCCGTCAAATCAACCTGTTTTATCCTGAAATTCTTTCAACACACATTGTTAAATACATAACTAGATATGGTTTGTTATCATCAAAATATCCAACAAGATATAGGGCTAATGGCCTTTGGGCCAACAAAATCACCCCCATCTTCAGAACTTAAAGTTCTTTCTAGTCCTCTCAAGTATCAGCACTTGGGTAAAAGGAAGCTTTCCCATGATAATAGCGTCTCATCTACAGAACAACAAGAAGAGGATCTTCTTGCTCTGTTGAGAGAACAGAGAGCCATTGGTTAGACAATGGCCGATATAAGGGGATCAGCTCATCCATTGTACAACATCAGATCACCTAACAGATGAGGCCAAGCCAAAACGTGATCCACAGTGTCGACTAAACCCAATCATGCAAGAGGCTACCGTACTGAAATTGTGAAGTTTGCTAGACAATGAGATCATTTATCCCATATCCGAAGCTAATGGGTTTGTCCAGTCCATTGCTGTACCCAGAATGCGGGCTTTACTGTGGTAGAGATGACAAGAAGGAATTAGTACAAACTCGCCTTTCACGAAGATTCAAGTCTGTATGATTATCAAAAACTGAACGATGCCACATGTAATAGACCAGATGCTCGAGAGATTGGCTGGACACGACTTTATTGTTTCCTTAATGAATATTCAGGATACAATCAAATTCAATTGCTCCCGAGGATCAAGAAAGACAACTTTCACCTGTCCATTTGGAACGTTTGCATACCGACGAATGCCCTTTGGTTTATTTAACGCTCCTGCACGTTCCAACGTTGCATGCTTAGTCTCTTTTCGGACATGGTAGAAAAGATTTCTAGAAATTTTTTATGGATAATTTCTCTATATACGGCGATTCCTTGACCGGTGCCTGCATCATCTGAAGTTGGTTTTACAAAGATACACGTAGAAATTTGACATTCAATGGGGAGAATGTAATTTCATGGTCAAGTAAGGAATTGTCCTGGGGAACGCAATTTCAAGTAGAGGGTTTGAGGTTGAAAATCAAGGTGGAGGTGATAGCAAAGCTCCCTGAACGAAAAAGCCTAAAGACATCAGATCGTTCGTAGGGCATGCTGATTTCTACAGAAGATTTATTAAAGAGTTTAACAAAATTGCTAGATCTTTAACTATTCTTTAGGAAAAGATGTGCCTTCAATTTTGATAAGAAATGTCTACAAGCTTGGGAGGAGCTAAAATAAAGACTTGTCTCGGCCCCAATAATATCAGCGCCTGATTGGACTAGACCCTTTGAATCATGTGTGACGCCTCTGATTATGCCATAGACCCTGCTCTAGGACAGCGTATTGATAACATTCAACATGTGAGTTATTATGCTAGTAGGACTCTTAACGAGGCCCAACTCAATTACACAACGACTGAAAGGAATTTTTGGCAGTTGTGTTTGCGTTGGAGAAATTTGCCAGTACCTCTAGGGTCTAAGACACGATTTTCACCGATTACTCCGCCCTCAGATATTGGCGGAATTTCTCCAACGCAAACACAACTGCCAAAATTCCTTTAGTCATTGTGTAATTGAGTTAGGTCTCGTTGAGCGTCCTACTAGCATAATAAATCACATCTTGTCTGTTATTAATATGCTGTCCTAGAACAGCGCCTATGGCATAATCAGAGGCGTCACACATGATTTCGAAGGGTCTAGTCCAATCAGGCGCTGATATTATTGGGGCTGAGACAAGTCTTTGTTTTAGCTCCTCCCAAGCTTGTAGACATTCCTTATCAAAATTGAAAGACACATCTTTTCCTAAAAGATTAGTTAAAGGTCTAGCAATTTTGCTAAACTCTTTAATAAATCTTCTGTGAAAGCCAACATGCTCTAGGAACGATCTGATGTCTTTTAGGCTTTTTGGTTTAGGGAGCTTTACTATCACCTCCACCTTTGATTTGTCAACCTGAATCCCTCTACTTGAAATTGCGTACCCCAGGACAATTCCTTGCTTGACTATGAAATGACACTTCTCCTAGTTGAGTGTCAAACTTTTCTCCTTGCATCTTTGTAAAATCAACTTCAGATGATGCAGGCACTGGTCAAAGGAATCGCCGTATATAGAGAAATCATCTATAAAAATTTTCAAAATCTTTCTATCATGTCCGAAAAGAGACTAAGCATGCAACGTTGGAACGTTGCAGGAGCGTTGCATAAACCAAAGGGCATTCGTCAGTATGCAAACGTTCCAAATGGACAGGTGAAAGTTGCCTTTTCTTGATTCTCGGGAGCAATTGGAATTTGATCGTATCCTCTGAATATCCATTCTGGAAACAATAATACTCGTGTCCAGCCAATCTCTCGATCATCTGGTCTATGAAAGGAAGAGGGAAGTGGTCGACGTTCAGTTTTTAATAATCAATACAGACTCGAATCTTCATTGAAAGGCGAGTTTATACTAATTCCTTCTTGTCATTCTCTACCACAGTAAAGCCCGCCTTCTTGGGCACATCATGGACTGGACTAACCCATTGGCTATCGGATATGGGATAAATGATCCCATTGTCCAGCAACTTTACAATTTCAGTACGGACAACCTTTTGCATGATTTAGTTTATTCGACGCTGTGGATCATGTTTTGGCTTGGCCTCTTCTGTTGGTGAATTCGATGTTGTACAGTGGGTGGGCTGATCCCCTTTATATCGGCCATGGTTCACCCAATGGCCTCTCGGTTTTTCCTCAACACAGAAAGAAGATTCTCTTCTTGTTGTTCTGTAAGATGAGAAGCTATGGTCATAGGGAAAGCTTCCTTTTCACCCAAGTACTGATACTTGAATAACTAGGAAGAACTTTCAGTTCTGAAGAGGGGTATGATCTATCGATGGTTGTTCTTCTTGCAAAGGAATGATCGGGGTTGCGTTTGTTGCCCACTCCAATGTGGATTCAACGATTTGGTCAAGACTGAAGTCATCTGACTCCAAATTGAATTCATTGTCAGACTCATACTCCATCTCCTCGTCGTGTTCACTTGTTAGTCCTTCAATCAAGTTCACTTCGAATGACTGGTCATCTAAGTCTCGAGGTTGTTTTCCCAGGTGAAAAACATTTACCTCTTTCGTCATATCACCGAAAGTCAAACGCATAGACCCATTCTTATAGTTTATGATAGCATTTGCAGTTGTTAGGAAGGGTCGTTCTAGAATGACCGGGGTTTGAGCTTTCGAATTTTGTACGGTTGTGTCTCCAGAACGATGAAATCTACGAGGTAAATGAATTTCCCGACCCATATGAGGACATCTGTAATTTTTTCCTTGAGAATTTTTATAGATCTGTCAGCCAATTGTATAGTAACTCTAGTTGGACGGAGGTAACCAAGCCCGAGTTACTGATACACAGAAAAAGGGAAGCAAATTGTTACTGGTTCCTAAATCAAGTAGTGCCCGGTTTATTGTGGTATGTCCTATGATGCTTGAAATTGTTGGACTCCTGAGGTCTTTGTATTTCATAGAATGGGCCCGGTTAACAACTCACTTATGTGAGATGCAAGGAAGACCTTCTTGGGGACATTTGTCTTTCTTTTCTTGGTGCACATATCTTTTAAAAATTTTGCATATGAAGGGACTTGTTGTATGACATCAAGGGGCATATTGATCTAAACTTGATTGAACATTTCCCTAATCTTCTCCTTTTGAGCATTAGTCTTATTGTTTGCTAGCCTATTAAGAAATGAAATAATAGGTTTGTAAGTTTGCTCATCTGTTTTATTTTTATCATTGGACTTGGAGGTGGATGATTGTGAACTTGAAGAATAAGATGGATCATGTGGAGCTTGTGATACCTTCACAGCAGAATTTGACACTGAATTGCTGGAAACGGGGTAATTAGAAACCTGATTGTCAACTTGTTTTCCGAATCTCAAGATATGAACAGTGTTGCATTATTTCAGAATTATGTCCTCAGCTTCATTAATAGGAAAGGGGTTCTTGGGATTAGGCAATGGCTGACTAGACAGTGTTCGCTTTTTGTCTTTCATTTATTGAGTTAGCCAATTGACCTATTTGAACCTCTAGCCTATTAATAGCTTGGTTATGATTGTTCATCATTGACGCTTGAGTTTTTGACAAGGTTTCTATCATTCTTTCCAAGTCTAACATTTTCTTATCCGGATGATTCTGTTGCTGATGTTGGTACGTTGGACGGTTCCTCCATCCTGGGTTATACGTCTTTGAATAAGGATTGCAATTGGGTCTGGCATAGGCTGCATTCATATTTTCATGGAACATCTATTGAGCTTGGTAAACAGGACACTCCTCAAACAAATAGGTGAGAGAATGGCAATAGGTGCAACCCGGATTGATCACTTGTTTTGGGTTGACTGTGTTCACTGAGTTAGGTTCCCTAGCCTCGAGTAGTTCTAATCTTCTTATCAGTTGTGTGATTTTTTGCCCCAACAGCTATAGATGACTCAATTGAATGCATACCAGTTCTGGAAGTTGTCGGGGTAGTCTTTTTAGGGCAAGACTCCCACTGAATGGTTTTTTTCTGCTAAGGCTTCATATAGGTTCCAACCCTGGTCCTCATCTTTCTTCAAAATTCTCCTTATGTATAGTCTCAACGAGCGTCTTAGTCTGGTAATCTAATTCGTCATAGAGAATTTGGCACTGCCGCCACTTCTCTATTCCGTGGTGAGGACACTAGGCTAACAAATCCTTAAACCTTTCAAAATACATCTAGAATGGTTCATTTATTACATGTCTATACTGCATTATGTTATTCCTGATGAGGGCAGTCTTATGGATGTGATAGAATTTCTTAAGAAAGACCTTAACAAAGTCATCCCATGACGAAATAGAACTAACAGGCAGATTATATAATCACTTCTTGGCCATATCTTTAACCGCAAAGGGAATGAACCTCAGCTTAATAGCATTTCCCCCCAGTTGGAGAATTCTAATTATCAAACATACTTCTCAAACTCTCGAATGAAGAAATACGCGTCTTCAGACTCTAAGCCATGGAACAGGGAGTGTGTTTATAAACTGAGGCTTCAGCTCAAAGTTGATTCCATTAGCCCTAGGTAGTACAATGCAGGAGGAAAGTGAAGTACGAATTGGGTAGAACTTGTCTTGGAGTGAAATATGATTCGCCATGATTGGATTTGTAGCAGGAAGTGGTGTGTGTGCAAGTGTAGTATTCCTAACAAGTCTTGATGTAATAGAATCTCTATACCACTCTTACATGTACAACACAAATAACGTTCACCCAACAAACATTCAGAAAAAGGAAAAACAAACAAAAATAAAGAAAAACAGTCACCAAGCTATCAAGGATCCCTGAACCTAGACGACTCCTAACTGCGCGATTCTCTGAGGAAGGTTGTTGCTTGAATCAGACCACAGCTAATCAGCCAGGTAGAGGCAAAATACAGTGGGAGGTATCCGTGCGTAAGCAACGGGCCTTAATTACACCAAACCATGATATCTTCGAGGCTTAATCTCTTAATCCCTAACCTTAGACATTGATTTGACTGGAAACAAGTTCCACCACAACTAATTCCTTATCGAGTCCGGATGTCCCTAGGAGCCAACGTCTATCAATTTTTATTTTAAGCTTGGGATTGTGAGTGTTTAGAATGTTATTTTTAGGCTAAGAAAGGATGATAAAATCCCCACCTTATCTTGTTATTGGGATGGTGCCCTTAAAATCAATTTGTGCAAGTGTACAGAATATGCAAATAAGATTCACTCAAAGCGATTAAATCAACCAAGTGATGAGTTGCACGTACCTTACTTTAGCACTCTTCAACAGTAAAGTAAAGGAATTGAAAAGTCACGTGCCTAGCATGAAAACGTCTAAACAATTTTTAAATTTTCAACAAACTTTTTACTATTGGTTATTAGCAGGATCCTGATGATAACATACAATGAATAAATATTGCAGTAAGCTAGAATTTGCAAAGCAAGCAACCTTGCAACAAAGATTGTCAGTAGTCAACTCTTTCTGGCCGCAGAAACGCGGCCAAAGCTGAGAAACGCGGCAAGTCAGAGGGTTTTTGTCTCTGTTTTCTAGAGAAGAGGCCCAAAACCACTTATATGTTACTACAATGCTTGTTTTCCTATTTCCAAAACCTGTAACCTGTAACAGAGAAGAAAATTTTGTTTAGTTCAAAAACTTAACAAAATTTGATCGGGTCGTAACCAATCACTTGAAAATATGTGTTTTTATGAAATTAATATAATTATGTGTGCTAATGTTCCCTCGATACTTCCGTTATGACATTGGCTCAACGGGTCAAATTTACAGGGACGGGCGGCGATAGAATAACAGTTCTTATTCACGTTGTGTGTTAATAATTCTTCTTTGTCAAAAGAATGAGAAAAAGAAAAAGAAAAGAAATCCAGAAGTGATTAGTGAAGAAGGTGATGAAATGGCGATGTGAAAATAAAAGAGATATGGTTTTGAAGAAGAAGATGAAACAAAAATGAACTAAGAAGTTGGTGATAACAATGAAGAAAATGATAAAATGGTTTTAATATTTTTAAAAGATAAAAAAAAACTCATGGCTACTAACTACTAATTGCTTCACTAATCATGCTAACCTCTTAGTGATAGTTGCCTCACATAGATCCTTGGCCATCACTAGTCCTTGGCTTCAAGAAGCAATACAAAGTATGACACATAAGATTGTTCATAAACATTCAAACACGCATGCATACCACACAATAAGTTGCAAACTACTAATAGATCATCAAAATCGGTTAGACATGAGCATGAAATAAGAAGACATTGAAAGTTAGCAAGTTAGTGGGTTAGATATTAGGATGTTAGAATATTAGAATCCATCATCATGAGCCATCAATGGTTCTTACAAGAGCAAGGCCTTGTAGAGGCTATTAAATTCATGTGGATTATCAAGTAAGAGATTAGATATTAGTGGTTGGTAGTTAGATTGCTATGAGAAGAAAAATTAGCTAAGCATCATGTAGAAGATGGAGAAGATTACAACGTAGAAGAAAGGAGACACCTTTACATAAATTGTCATCATCTATTACATCAATCTCTCTCTTTCTCTCTCTGAATCTCTCAGCCCTAATATATGATCTAAAAATGAAAGGAAATACAAAAGAAAATAAAAGAAAAGAAGAATATCTACATTAAAGAGAGAAAACCTAGCTTATTTCTGAATCTGCTTGCATTTCAGGATCTGCAGGGCCTTTTATAGGCAAAAGAAGTTTCTAGAACACGAGACGAGGCCACACATCAAAAATCGACGCGTGATTTGCCAACATTATCATGGAAACGCGGCAGTTGCCGTGTTTTCGTGGCAAAACCAGGGACTTAGGTCCCTGGTTTTGGCGAGTGACTTCGCCTCGCTGTGGGGACCTTCCAGATATGCTTAGATTCGGTTATTTGGGTCCAAATTTTTGTCAAACACCCATCAACGTCTAAATTCAATGCATCTTCTAGAAACTCTCTCGCTTGGCCTCCAAGAAATCCAGATTTAATTATCCAAAAATGGGTTTATTTAAGCTCTTATTACTCCTTTACCTCTAGACTCTTGATTATCTGCAAAAGAGACCAAACATAATTAGAAATGATATTTTATTCATAATTGGTAGGAAAATGTGATGTAATAATGCAGAATTGTAGACTAATCACACCCTCGCACTTATTTTTTTTGCTCGTCCTGAGCAAAATAAGAAAAAGAAAAACTATACTATAAATGTTATTATACCAATATCGCAGGTGACGTGCAACAAGCCGTTAAACTTCTAGGTTACCCCTAGAGGAGGAATTTTCTCTCCTAAGAGTTTTCAACGGATTACACCCACAAAATCCATAAAGAAAGAAAACAAATGTTAGCGTTTTGAAAACATTTTGAAATAGAGACAAGTTTTTGAAATATTTTTGCAAAAGTGTAAGCGATCTAAGATCATAAGTGCACCAAAAATTATTCTTCTTTAAACTTAGTATATATGCAAGATCTTGTCATCAATTAAGGTAAGAATTCAAAACTGTATTGAATATTTTATCTTTCATAAAACCTAAATAATATGCATTTTGTGACAGTGATGATTTCTGGGATTTCAACCCTAATCATCAAGCCATTTATTTATATATATTTTTCTTTTTTCTTCCCTTAGTTTTTTTAGGCTTTCTAGTTTACCCTGGTAGTGAGCTTTTAACCGGTGACTCCCAGACCAGATGGTCATAGGGCACCAGATGAGAAAACATCTCTTGGATTTAAGGACTCGAGTAAATAAGGCCACAAAACTAAGGGGGAATATTTGTTTCTTTTGATCACCGTTAGGCGTGAATAATCATGCTTCTTAAGGCATAGTTATCCAGCTTAATAAGTATTTATACATATATATACACCATATCATTTTATCTTTTTAGTTGCTCTATGGCATTTAAGGTCTTTGTTTCTATCCCAAAATGTGTAAGTGTGAAGTGCATACTATTTAAGGTAAAAAATTTAAAATAAAATTATCTCTCCAATCTCTCTTTACTTAACCTATAATTTTAAACAAGATATATTATTTCGACTAGGTTTAAAATGTCATAATTAAGGATTCCTTAATTTCTAAGATCATCTTAATTTTCTTAAAAATAGATCAAAATTTTGTCTCTTGTTTAAAAAGTTTTTAAAAAAGAGAAAAATCATATGCAAAAGGGAAGATTTCTAAAGTATCATAAAAGAAGTGAAAAAAGAAAGAAAATCTAAAACTTTACGTTAGTAAACCCTCCCCACACTTATCTCATGCATTGTCCTCAATGCATCGTGATTGTATGTAAGCATGAAACAAATAGAGAGGGAAGAAAAAATCACCTTAAGGTAGTGGTTCCGGTGGTGGTCTGATTGGTCCACGAAATGCGGCCCAATCCAAAGAATGTGGTATCCGGAGGAACCCACCAATGACCTCTATAATACAACCCACTATAATGATGTGCACATGAATGATTTTTTTTAATAATTTTACCTCATCTACATTTTAAATTTTAAAAATAATTTCAGAGTCAATTTTATCAATACCCTTGTTCCAAAATAGAGTGGGAAAAGATGGAATTATTGATTTAGACTCAGGAAGTACTGACTTAGGGAAGTGACTTAAGTCAAGTAAAGGTTCAGAGTCAAAATTGGTTCAGAAATTGGATCCAAATTAAGAAGTTGAAATTCTAATCCACATTCATTTCCCCACAACGAATGTGACTTTCTAAGGTTAGTGATTCAAGTTCAAGATTGACAGGTATGCGAATCAAAACTGACTCTAAAATGTTTCTCAAATCGGGTAGCAAAACAAGAGTTAATATTGATTCAAAAATTTAAAATAGATTATAAATTTGAGAATCTAGGTCACATTCCTCATTAAGTTCAATTTCATAAAATTGAGAATTTGCCATTTGTCAATGAAATTTTCAAAAGTATGAAATTAGCCAAGTTCAATATGATGATCATACAAGATTGGTGATTCAATTTCATAATGAATCGGCACCGGATCCAATACTGACTCGGATAAGGGATTGACATCAGGTAAAAACACCTGAGTCATTATTGAATCAAAAAGGGGAATTGAATTACCAAGTTGAGGTTCAGGATCATATTCGTGCTCAAATTCAATTTAAAAAGTAATAACGTGCCAACATGTTATGTGATTCTCAAGAATTTGATGTTGGTCAAGTTCAAATGGATGTGCTGAAATTGAATCTTGGTTTCTAAAACAACATGAGTCCTAGGTCAAATCAATAGAGTTAGAGATATCTAAATTAGTCAAAGGTTGATAAGATAGAGTTTCCTTATTCCTATAAATGCTAACTAATTGACTCAATTGTGTTTCCAACCTATTGATAGACTGGGTAGAAGATTTTTGAAATTGTAGTGCGGATTCCTGTAAGATTTTTATACTCTTTTCTAGATATGATATTTCTTCAAGTGGATGTTCTAGAAAAAGAGTGTAGGGATCTTGGTTTTGAAAAATTTATGAAGAGTGTGAGTCCAATATATTTTGAGATTATCGCTCGGACTCACACAAGAGTTCCTCAGTCAATTCCAAGATGGATGTTTGATCATTTTGAAGAGGTGGGACTGAGTAAGACTCTTGAAAATATTGTGAAATTTGGGAGGCCAATATTTTCTGAAATTGTCGCTTGGCCTCTTGCATGTTGGCTTTTATACTCTTTTCTAACTTAGACTTTTCTTCTATATGTGGTTCTGAAAAAAGAGTATAGGAAGCAAAAGGATTTGTGTCCTTCCAAAAGGTTCATATATATATATATATATATATATATAGAGAGAGAGAGAGAGAGAGAGATGGACTTGTGTCCTTCTAAACGGATTTGGGCCCGAATCCTTCCCACTCAAATCCAACCCTCCGACATTCGAATACAAGATCCACTCCGTTGAAGTTGGTCCATATTATTTCAAGTATCTATAAATCAAAAATCAAGTATTTTGAATACTTTTTGCTCATCCATCAAGCGGCACAAAATGGACGGCCGAAAGTTGTGAGTTGGTTAGATCTATGTTTTTAGACATACAAATTCTCGGTCCGGCCATTTCATTATGATCTAAACATTTAAAAAACCCTACAAACCAATTTTTGTTAGGTTTCAAATGTTCTGTACCGTTAAACTAACCAACTCACTATTTAGGTCCCTACTTGATGCATAGTCAAAAAGTATTCAAAATACTTAATTTTTACTTTATAGATACTTGAAATAATATAAGATCAACTTTAACGGAGTGGATCTTGTATTCGAATGTCCGATATCGGTATTTGAGTAAGAAGGATTTATCCTTTTGGAATGACACAAGTCGATCTCATATATATATATATATATTATATATATATATATATATATATATATAATATATATATATATATAATATATATATATATATATATATATATATATAGGGCTTACTGTACCTCAGCCTGCGGGCTGAGAGAGTTTCTTAGCCTGCAGGACGTGGCTGAATATAGGCCACACATCGGTCGCAGAGTGTGGGCGCAAAAAAAAAATCAAAAAATCCCGCCTAAACAATCGTGAATCAAAATGACAAAATACCCCTTTTAAATGACGACTGCGACTTCTAGCATTCAAAAGTAAAAAAACATTCCATGGTCGCAGACTTAATATAGAATAAAGAATACAAGACAAAAAATGCTATCGCATAGCAATGCGACCTCCTTCGGTACTGCGACCAAATTCGCAATCTTCTTTCTCATGCCTTATGTAAAAGAAGTAATTAATATTATATCTACCGTGATACAACACCAGTCTAGAAAAAAAGAGATGCACTAATGTTAATCTCGAGAAAGGAAAGATGTGCACCATACGTAATCTAAAGATATAGCCAAACAATTCTATAAAAAGTTAATTTGTACTTCGGATTCTCCCGCAATAAATCTTCAATTAATATAATTTTTTTTTTTACCACTTCTTAACATACTCAATCATCACCTCTAACAATTATTATTACTATTCATGTTCTCCCACAATATTCACCTTTATATAATGCTTGTTACTAGTATATTATCTCATACCTAAAAAAACTATATTTTTGCTCTTCCTTTTCAATTTGATTTCAAAACTTCTAAAAAAAAATTCATTCTTGAATCATGTCTTCCCCATCTTCTTCCTCTGAACACTCAGAATTCAACTTCAATCAATCCCCCACCGGTCCTTTGTCTTTAGGATATTCTAGTGAATCTGATACCAGTCTGGACTTCACTCCTTTTGACTATCTCACTACATCAAATAATGTATTAACTGATCCTCCTATTCATGATGATAATGAATTTTTCATGTGGGTTAGTGAAGAAGACATTATTCCTCTGCCACTTGACGGAGACATGCTTGATGAAAGCATGTCCTCTGATGCTGTAGGCTCGCTTCCTAGCAACGGGTCAGACGAAGAGCTTGATAGAGACGATCCATTCTGGGAGTTCATCGGTGAAACAAAAAACCTCAAAACAGCAAGATGATGAGGAAATAAGTGATGAAGAGGAAGAGCAGAAGAATGAAGACGATGAATCTGCTTATGATGGTGATAATGACGAGGATTAGGATTTCCTGATCTTCTGATATTCAATTATGTTTTGTCTTCTTTTAAAAGCTTTTAATTCTATTTTTTTTGTAAGGTCTCTTTCTCACTATATTAACTTATAAGCTCTTTTAATTACATATCCAAACTGCGACTGCTGCTCTTAAACACTGCGACCATAGTCGCAATCCTACTACGGATGCAATTTATGGTCGCAGTTAATCATTTATCAGTTCCCAATGCGACTTTGGTCGCAATAATGTACTGTTTTGGAGTTCAAAGTAATTTAAAGTTATAGTGTATTAACTTTTAAACTGTTTTGGATAACTGAACAGTCACCTAGGAAGTATACAATTTTTGGGAAAGATAGAAATATATTTGAGAGATATTCACGTGGTCCGAGAGCTTAAAACCTTTTGAATTCCGGATTAAATACATATAAAGGGTCATGAGCAAAGGATTAAAAACATACTAAGTTATTTTTTGCTCAAACTCGTTACTCTCACTGTTCCGAAAATACATTCAAAAAATGTCTTCACCATCACCACCGTCTTCACCGGAAAGAAGCCAATCATCAAATGATGATTTTATGTTAGTTCTGAAACAATGTCTCGCTACGGGTCAGAATCTGAGCTTGATACAGACGACCCTTTCTGGGAGTTCATTGATGAACCAAAACACACATGAAGAGGAAGAAAGCGACGATGAGACTGTACCTGAAGAGGAGGAAGAGACAAAAGACGAAAGCATGACTCTTGACGACGAATCTGATTACGATGGTGATGACGACGATTAGAAGTTAAAAAAATTGTATTTTGTTTTTTTTTAAATATATATAAATCTGTTTTCTAAAGCTAATTGTGTGAATTACAGTTTTTACTACTATGTATTGGTTGAAATACTGCGACCATGGACGCAAACTTAATAAATATACTGCGACCTTGGTCGCAGTTGCTGCACTTTAGTCTTAATCAACAACAACACTGCTGCCTTGGTCGCAGTTTCTGACCGTAGTCTTAATAAAATAAACTGCGACCTTGATCGCAGTTGTTGGTGTTTAGTCTTAATAAAAACACAGCGACCTTGGTCGCAGTTTCTGGTCTTTACTCTTAATCAACAACATCACTGCGACCTTGGTCGCAGTTGGTGGTCTTTATAAATAATCAACAACAACAGATTTGACCTTGGTCGCAGTTGATGGCCGCAGTCTTAAAAATTAATCTGCAATCTTGGTCGCAGTTGCTGGTCTTTAGTCTTAATCAACAACAACACTGCGACGAGGTGACATGTCACCGCAGCAGTTGCTTAGTCGCAGTTTTTTCTCGCAATGTCGACCCTGGTCGCAGTTGTTTCTGTTTGCACTGTAGTCTTATGCGACCTTGGTCGCAGTTGCGTCTCTGGTCCAAGTTGTTTTGTTTGCAATGCATGACTGCGACCAAAAAGGTCGTAGTTTATTAAAAACAAATATGCTTTTTATTTATGTCCACGCATTTATCTCCAGGCATGTGAAAATGATACAAAACGATCTCTTATACAATAAGATTGAGTGTTACAATATAGCAGTACAAAGAAAACTAAACATCAAAAAAGAGCCATTGTTAACTAAGAGCAGTGGTGTTATTGAGGTCTTTTTATTTATGTCCAGGCATTTATCTCCAGGCATGTGAAAATGATACAAAAAACGATCTCTTATACAATAAGATTGACTGTTACAATATACAGTACAAAGAAGATTAAACATCAAAAGAGCCCTTATTGAATAAGAGCAGTGGTGTTATTGAGGTCCCCGTGTATTAAAAAACTGTGGACGTCGCGGACCATGACTTCTTCCCTTGTGGACGAACATCGATCAAGTTCACCGGCCAAAATATACTCCCAGAGGCCCAGCGAACCTGAAAAAGGACAATCAAGCTCTGGGTCATCTTCGTGCATAGGGTCATCTTCATCCATGGAGGCAGGCCCCTGTTAGAGACCCTGAAGAAGGCGAAAATTCTCAGAGCAATTGCTCTCAAATGAAAACAGTCTAATTATGGGCTGTTAAAGGGAGAGTGTGAGCCCTTTTTATAGCCAGCCCATAATAACCATAATTAATGGTTCATTAATCAGAACCGTCGGCCTTAATGGACAACAGCTTCGGGAAACAACGAATGGTGCGGGTTCGTCAACGTAGACTTGACGTTAAAAAGATCTCATAAAATCTTTATGACAGGTCGCGTCTCACGGAGTGACTCCAAGTCGCATCAAAACAACACTTAATAAAACAACAACACGGCGACCTTGGTCGCAGTTGCTGGCGGCAGTCTTAAACCAAAACAGCACTGTCGACCTTGGTCGCTATGCATGTTAATCTAAAGGAAAACACTTACTTAACGTACTGCGACCAAAGTCGCAGTCCATATAATGCAACCTTAGATTGCAGTTGCTGGCCATCTTTATCAATAACAACACTGCGACCTTGGTCGCATTTAACCATGTACACTGCGATCAAAGTCTTGACTAAGGTCGCAGTTTAAATCTACAATGCGACCAAAGACTCTGACTACATTATATATAAAAAAATAAATTATAAAGTAGAATTTTATCGCAGGCTGAAAAGATTGATCTGAAAAGATTTTATATTTTCAAAAAAAATTTTATCCCACGCTGAAAAGGAGAAACTAGATCTTAAAAAAAGAGGTAAAGAAATAAGGCGAAAAGTAATTTATATCCTATAAAGAGCGGCAAATAAAAGGGGGGAAAATAATAATAAACAATAAGAAAAAGTTATCATAAGGGGTATTTGGTAATTTAACTTCTCCCTAAAGCGGGCCGCAAGTCAGTGAGGTGACAAATCGAGCCACGTCACCGCAGGCTGAGAGAGTACTCTCAGCCCGCGGGCTGATATACATTTTTCTCATATATATTATATATATATATATATATATTATATATATATATATATATATATATATATATATATATATATATATATATATATATATATATATATATATATATATATATATATGGTTCCCGTAATGTGTATATTCTGTACCCATTATGAAGCTAATGTAAATTATTGATGCCTAATTAACCCTGTAAGTTATACGGTTGAAAGGACTCAACATGCCAACTAAATATATAGCTCCAAATAAGACTGGATGCGAAGCCTTAATCATGTTATTTCATTATGTATTACATCACAGAGTCTTACATAGAATGGGATACAATATCTATTTTAGCTCTTATTACCTTGTCCACTGCCCCCTCCCTTTCTTCCTTTCACTTATAGAGAAAGGGCTTGGATTCCACCTGCAACCTCCTTTCTCCCTTCTTTTCCTTTGCAAATTGGAGAGTAGAAGGTTAGAGAGGGGAAGGGAGAATAATTTGGCGGACAAAAGAGGGTTTCCCCTCACTCTGTTTCCTTTCACAATATTAGAGATATCAATGACAACACGTGATCCATGTAAAAGACACCTCTCATGAATCCCATGAGTCCCATGTGTTCCTATAATCATGGAGAGATTTTAATATCTGATTGATTTCATAAGGGGTGTCTTTCACATGGATCACGTGTTGTCATTGATATCTCTAACATTATCACACAATTCATTCACAGATCGAAAAGGCTAGAGATCCAATAAATTCTTTTTAGCCTATTATTTATAAATCTCTGTGCATGGAATCTTTTTTTATATGGTTAATTTCTTTTTCTTCTGGTTTTAGATACATCATTCCAGTATTCTTGTCATGTTTTAATAAGGTTTGAATTTCATGCTGTCTTTATTACTATGCAGGCAAGTGGTTCAAATTTTCTATTCACATATTTCAGAAGCATTTTCAAAATTGGGTCTGAACAATCCTCAAGCCAGAAATAGGTAAATTACTTGTTAAAACATCTTGTTGTCCATTTTAGCTTAAAAAATTTGCTCCAAACTTTTCATCTGATGATTATATGTATATAAACATTAGACTACGGCGCGATGTTCAACATATTCTTGGATGCATATGAAAGTTACATTCTGATAACTCAAGTAAAGATGGCGTTCCAAATTATGGTCTGCTTGATGAATTTTTGGCTGAAAGATTTGGACCTGAAAGGCTCAGTGACAATGTGAAATGTTCCAAGAGACTAACCAAAATACTGTGAGGGGACTTCCGTCTTTCTGATGTCCACACTTGTGTTTACAATTGTCCTTGGGTAATATTTCTTTATCTTATATCCATTTTCACTTTTACTAGCTTCAAAGTATGTTCTATTTGATGTCTGACCTGCTTTATCAATTCTGTTTTTTGATGCATTGATGAATTATCCAGTTGAGCCGTCTTTCTGATGTCCACACTTGTGTTTTACAATTATCCTTAGGTAATGTTTCTTTATCTTATGTCCATTTTCAGTTTTACTAGCTTCCTAGTATGTTCTATTCGATGTCTGGCCTGCTTTATCAATTCTATTTTTGATGCATTGATGAATTATCCAGTTGAGCAGCGTATTCTGAGAAATAATCTGTCATGAGTGATCTGAGTGGTGGGCATATGTGTAATCATGCAAAAACATTGTTTTTCACATGCGCAAAGAGCATGAAATGAACTGCATACACAAGCACATTGAGATGTTATCCAAATGGACCAAACCTATACAGAAGCACATTGAGATACTATTCCAATTGCTCTAGGTCTCTTACATGCGCAAAAAAGCACGTGCTTTTCATATCCTTTGGAGAGTTATGTCAAGACTTGAACTTCAAACATCATTTCATTACTCTCAAAAGAAAAATGAAATTGTTATATGATCCTCTAGATAATTAGATGGGTCTCAAATATGCTTTGGAAAACACAACCTGTATTTTAGAAATATAATAGGTTGAATTAAATGGAAGTCTCTACTATATCAGCCGGAGAAAGAGGGTCGCGTTTAGATGTGTGCAACCAACTATGGAAAGAGATTTATAGAGTTAGAGGGTATTTTGGATGACTGTAATAATGATGGATCTCACTTGAAATTATTGGTTATTATTGATCCTCAAGAGAGAAAAAAGTTTTACTATTCCTTTTGCACTCAAATCCCGTTTAAACTGATGTGCAAAGCATATGCATGTAATCTAGTTATTACAGATGTAGAATTGTAAGTAGTTGAATTTATTTATGTAAAAGTTATTTATAGTTGAAATTTTAGATGATGTCGACACATGACGACGGCTGAGATCATTTTTCAGGGAGCAGCAGTAAAACATTACATATTCTGGTAACCTCAATGAATCTGCATTATATAGTAGAGATTTCGTGCCTGTGAGATGCCAGATTGTACATCACATGTTTGAAATTATTTGTTGTTAAGAGGATAGAAAAAGTGCTGGATTATTGATTGTTGGAATCAAGCTTTAAAATCTCAATATCAGTATCAGCCAATGATTTATCAGCTTCATCAAAATTTGTAGTCTCAGCCGTCAATATCTGCAATATCGACCGATTTTATCTCTCAAACCTGATATGATATTCCCGATATTACTGGAGAATCGGCCGATATTTAAAACCTTGGTTTGATTGTTTATTGCTTTGTGTATTTCACTGTTAGGAGTATAGTTTTTTCTTCTTTTTACTTTCTTTCTCACCTTAAATGAGATTGACCAGCATAAATCATTTCCTAATCTGAAGGGGCTTACTTGATCAAACATTTCATCGGCAAAGATTGACTTGTGCTAAACTTTTACAGGTGGTTCTTTAGTTCCCTCAGGGCAGAGAAGTTGAATGATTCTTTTATGGCGTTGCTGACTGAATTGGCCAGATCACTCAAGAACCATTTATTGGTGAATAGAATCCATGATCTTGGCCTTCCTTTATTTGATCAATAGTTGGTTTTTGGGCGAGAACTGTATGGTAGAGTCGAGCACATAGTTTCACCATTTTGTTTTCCGGCGTGATCCCTTTTGTTATTTTGTTCATTTCTAAGTTGTTGATGAGTGTATATGTAGGCCATCATTCATCGGTTTAGTTTCTGTAAGGCTTCCCAGCTAGTAATCACCAATCAAGTGGTGATTCATAGAAAGATCTCTTGTATATGTAAAAAGCTTGAATTATAAAATACGGCAAAATTTGAGTATTAGAAGCAAGTCTTGGTAGCTTTGCTGTCTTCAAATTTCTTGAAAACAAATCTAGCTGTTTTGAAATAGAAGAAATTTTGTTTTTCAAAAATTCATTTTCTTTTATAACAAAATCAAGTTTTGAAGTTAAATCTTCATTTTTCTTCAAAACGACATTGCAATCATTTTTATTTTTCAAAATCTTGTTTTCATTTAGGGTAAGCTCAAGTTGAGATTTAAGTGTGTCACGTTCACTTGAAATCTCATCCCTCTCTTGAAAAACAACATCAAGCTTAGAAGATAAGTTTTTGTTTTCTTCTTTTAAAGCAAAACTTTTCTTTTTCAAAACTTTATATTTTTCAAGTAAATTTTCACAAATAATGGAAAGTTCTTCATTTAAAGTATCGGCGTCAACATAATCATCGCCGGAAGAACTAGCACAATCATCTAGTTGAGATTCCGAATATACCTCGAGGGAGTCATTCCCTTGGACCATGTAGCATCGTTGTTCGGATTCATCCTCACTAGATTCCTTCTCCACATGATTCGGCATTTGAAGCTCGGAGGAGGTCAAAGTGTTCCACACTGCAAAAGCAGAATCACAATGAGAAACAATAGAAAGATATTCTTTATTAAGCGTGTTCCTAAGTGCCATTAGGGCTTGTGCATTGGCCTCCATATGCTTGCTATTACCAGATAGGATTTCTTGGTAGCGGCAAGAAACACATGCAAACCTATGGTCTTGAGATACATACTCATCTTAATCTTCCATACGTCGATGTTAGAAACATAAAACATAGGAGGGGTCATGCAATCCATGAGTGTGTGTAAACAAATATGTGCAAATGCAAATCTAGATTAGCAACCAAGATCACACTCCTAGGTAATTAAACCTAATATCAGGAGTGTAGGCTCTGATACCAATTGAAAGTACACCTAGAGGGGGGTGAATAGGTGTAATGCTAATCTAAGACAAATAACGCGGAATTTAAAAACTAATAGCAACACACTTAATGTAACCAAAGAGTGTAGCCGAATTCCCGGTGAAGGGCTCTGGACTATCTCCTCTAAATTCCTCTAAATAAGAGTTGAGGTGTTATATGAAGCTCTCTTGGTTGAACACAAGTATGGGCACATACAAACAAATCCCAAGCATATAAATATGATATAACTGTAAAATCACCTAGAGGGGGGTGAATAGGTGATGGCTAATCTAAAGGTCACTTATGAACAAATAATGCGGAATAAAAACTAAGTTGACCAAATTAAAACTTCTTTTAATTAAACACTTATGTATAACTCAAGAGTGTTGCCGAATTCCCCTTGCGAGGCTCTGGACAAGCTCCTCTAGATTCCCTTGAATGGGTTGAGGTGCCACGTTGGCTCTCTTGGTTTAATACTAGTGTTAACAAGCAATCCCAAGCAAGTATGTATATCAATTATGAGCACAAGGAATATATCATGCATATATAAGATGAACACAATAAATTGAATGCAAGATATAAAATAGAGACAAAAAGAGAAAGAGAGCAAGAGATAGCAATCGCAAACACAAGGGTATGTTTCGAGGTTCGAGCACACTTGCTCTACATCCCCGCCTTCGACACACGAAGGATTTCCACTATGCAAGATCCCACCGGATCTCTCCTCGTGCCGCAACACCTACAAGCCCTCAGACTCCCAAGTCCCGTACACACGCAAGTCCACCGACTCGCCGAGGCCGTACCTCTACCAAGAGTTCACAACCGAACTCCACACCACAACGAGCACACTTGCCCGTCTCCTCAAAGTAACAAGAAAAATCTCTTTGATGATCACAACACTTGATCACCTAAAGAGCACTCTCCTACAACACACCTATAGGAATATCTAGCAATGGATAGCTCAAGTGTGGTGTGAGAAAATCAAGGAAAGAAAGCTATGGAGGAAAACTCAAGAATCACTTTAACACTCTCTTGATAAAAACTCTTCCTTTTGATTGGAAGTATTTGCACTTAAATCTTGTGGAGAAACTCTTCTAAAAGTATCAGAAAAACTGCTCAAGAAATCTCCAAAACTTAACCTCAAAACAGTTGACAAGACCCCCTTTTATAGGCTGCCAGAAATAGAGCCGTTGGGGTTCTGTCAGTGCTGTCGGTCGACCGCCGGTCGACCGGCCAACGGTCATATTTCTGACCGTTGAAGCCACCGGTCGACCGGCTCGGTCGACCGATCATTTCCAGAGAGCAGATCTCTCTGGAGCGGTCGACTGCCAGTCGACCGGACCACTGGAGCAGAGCATTCTCTCTATCGGTCGACCGGTTCGGTCGACTGATATTTCCAGAGAGCAAAGCTCTCTTGGTCGGTCGACCGACCCGGTCGACCGGCCACTGCGCTGACAATGTGCACAGGGCTGTGCACATCGGTCGACCGGTCCGGTCGACCGACTTAGCCTGTCAGCCAGTCTCCAGGTCAGAAAACAGGATTTAAAATCTTTTTATAAAATCCTAAAAATACATAGAAATTCTACAAAAATAGTTTTACCAATATACTTGAAAGAACAAACATGCTTGCACAAAATCAAGACATGTTATAGATGTTTTGGTCTATTTTTGTAACTTGGAAATATTAGCTCAATAACCAAAATGTATTTTTCCAAAACTTGTTTTTCTAAATCTTTATCAATACAAAAACAAGATATTTTGAACTTATAAAGCATAGTGTGTATGGATATGATCCACTACACACTCATAATAAAATATCTATGTTTTGATCATAAAGCTCTAAACTTGGTTATGATTTGAAAAGATATATATATGATAGAAATACCAAAACCCAAAGTTTTTATATTTTGTCTCAAAGAAAATCTTTTACTAAATAAAAATTCTTTTCTAAAAAGAAATCTTTTATGAAATCAATTAAATCAAGAGTTCTATCAAGAGTGTGTGTGTGTGATATAACTTGAGCAATCCACCAACTATCTATCCTTTACATTTTTACTAAACAAAAATACAAATTCTATACCTAGACCCAAGTCTTCAACTTCTTGAAGTCTTCCCTTGAAGGCTTCTCATCTTCTTGACTTGGTCCAAGCTTGATCCAAAAACTCCTTGGATCACCACATGCAAGCTCCAAATCTTGTTCTTTTATCCTTTGTAGAGCTATGCACCTACTAAGATCTTGATCATGAATCTGTCACTAATTAAACACAAGATCATTAGTAACTATAACTACATGAGTTGATCATCATCAAAACTAGGGTGAAGGGCCTTTGGGCCAACAATCTCCCCCTTTTTGATGATGACAAAACTCATGGAGTTATATATGCATGGATTAAAGTAAAGCTTCAAAGAAGCTCCCCCTTAACTCATGCATGATAAGAAATAATAGATATGGCAATAAAAGCACATGACATGTATGCAATGTAAGGAGATGCAATCATAACAAAAATCAAATCTTAAGTCAAATCTTTTTCTCCTAATTGCAAAATACAACATATATGCATAATAAGTAAGAAAGACAAATACTTCTCCCCCTTAAGCAATGAAAACATGCATATACAATACAATCTCAAATACTTCTCCCCTTTTTGTCAATCATCAACAAAGGGTTCAAAGTAAAAATACATCAAACAAATTTTCTCCCCCTTTTTGTTAAAAACAAAGAGATCAAGGAGGGGTAAATACAAATCAATCAATAAAATTTATATGCGATATAAATTCATGAAGAGGAAGACGTTAAGTTAGCTTCCCGACACATATACATTACATGAAAGAGGGATGACAAGCCCTAATTCACATAACGTATAATATGTCATGCATAAGAGGAGATGTGAAGCTCCCCCTACACACGTATATCATGAAAAGAAGAGTTGTCAAGCTCCTCAAATTATAATATACTCAACATGAATCTATATGTAGAAGAGATGTTAAGCTCTCCTTGCATATAGGAAATACAAATAAAAAAATTTTGAATTTTCTTTATAAAATAATTTTGAATTTTCTTTATAACAACAAATTTTGAGATATCTTAGAAAGAGATCATATTATAAGATATCAAATAACACAATTTTGCATGGTTCCAATTGTAAAATAATCAAATTTTGAATTTTTGATACCAATTTCAAAAAAAATACAATGCACAAGCTTTTATGAAATACCAATTTGAAGTCTAATTAAGCTTAGCATTAACAATCTATGTGCTTTAAAAGATACCAATTGTAAAACAAGCACACAACTATCATATATATGTATGAAGAGATTATATCAATAGAGATGGATACATACATATAAAGAAAGCAAAATATGAGTATATACCAAAAGGTTCATATTGATACCAATTGCAAATAACCAATGATACCAATAGAGAAATAGGCTTAGGTGTATATGTCATATAATCTAACACATGAAGAATTCGAACTAGTTATCAAGGAATAAATCAAAAGGTTTTTCATGGAATATGCATAAATCACAAGGCACTAAAACACTCTAATCCATAAAGTCCATTTAATGTTTTCAAGAGATGTGAGTGTACTAATATTATGTGAAGCATGGCATCATGAAAATTACAATAAAACTCAATATTCCTTTAAATTTTGAATTATCATAACTTTTAAAACCTTGAAAATCATCAAAAAAATTTTTATATAAAAAATGTTTCATAATATATGTATGTTTTGTCAATACAAGAAGCATACATACATATCTCTAACACAATTGAGTCCATATATATAGATTTGCATGAAAGGCAAATGACTCAAGAGGTATCCATGTATATCTTAATGTTTTGGCAAAATAACCATATACATGAAATGAAATCACATGATCATAACATAAATCCGAATGGGAATACAAGTTTAAGAATGTAATGATCATCAACATAAGCTATACTAGTACATCTAATAGGCACAAATAAGCATTCAACCCAATCATATATAGATTTATTTGTGGTCCATAAGGTGTACAAGTATAAATCCAAGTGTTGACAAATACTAACATCTAAACTAATATTCAATACAATGAAGCATCAAAATTTTGAAATCACAAAAGAATTTATCCATAAAAATAGGATCATGTGCATCAATTGAAGAATAGATAACTAGTTTAAATGGATTTTTGACAAACTAGTTAAAGATCCTTCATAAATATGAAATCATATGTATTTCATGAATAATACTAAATACATAAAAGTTCAAGCACTCATATTCCATAAAGCTCCAAATTATATCTTTTCTTGAAGATCGAGTGTTCAAAGGTTATGTAAGTAGTATCTACATGAAATTAGTTATTGAAGCTCAAATCAAATATGACTAAAATTTTTATTTAACAACACACAAAAATCATTTGTATCAAAACAAATCATCAAAAAAAATTTACATGGTATATGTATGAATTATACAAATCCAACAATATGCATACATATCCCAAATATTAAAAGAGTCTATTAAATGTTTGCATGAAGGCAAGAGACTCACGGGTATACATGTATATTTATTAGATTTGAATTAAACACCCATATACATGAAGTAAATCACTAAAATAGGTAAAACATGTATAAAAGAGAATCATCAAAACTAGTCTTATACATATGCATAAAGTGGATACAAATGAGCATGAAGTTCAATCATATATATGAGTCAATTGTATTTCACTATACATCTATGTATGAATACAAGTTTTGAAATATTCTACATCTAAGCATGTAAATACCACATGAAGCACATGAAAAATCTTAAAACAAAATCATGAACATGCTATGAATATGACATAAGTAAATAGCATGAACATAAAAGTAGGAGTTTAGAGGTTGTTACCAACTCCAAAGCTCCAAGTGTGGTGGTCTTTCCCACCAAGATTCCTTGATAGCAATGCATCCAAATGTTTGTCCATCATGTCCATTGCATCGGCTACCAGGCACCAATCCTCTCACGTTTTGTGAGAGCCCTCACCTACATCAAAATCAAAAGGTGGGGGTTTTGGTACCCATGTTTTCTTGGGTCCTTTGGAGTTAGCATTGTTGTAAGGAACCCAAAATCTATTATACTTAACAAAATATAAGTATGGTTTCTTATCAAAACAATATTTTGCTAGATGGCCTTTGCGGCCACAATGTGTACAAATGTACACCTTAGCATGATGCTTATGAGTGTGATTGTGATCGTGATGTGCACCATAAGCATGAGCATGATGAGTATGTGCATGAGCATGGGGAACTTGTTTCTTTAAACAAAGATTCCAACTTAGAATGATTAAATGCACAAGAGTTCAAAGTTGAACTCAAATTATTCATTTTATTTTTCAAGTTCTTAATCTCATTAGTGGTAGCATGAAAGGCATGATGAGATGAAGAATCATTTTTCTTTTTCTTCTTAGCAACAAATCTTTTTCTTTTTCAACAAATTTTCTTTTCAAAGTAATATTTTCTTGCAAAATATCTTCTTTTTGTTTTTCCACCAAGTCAATCTTTTCTTTCAAAGTATTGCTTCCTTCACACAAAATACTCAATTTAGAAAATAAGGAAACATTCTCATTTTTCAAATCTCTTTTTTCTTTTCTAAACATGCAAGTTTAGATCTAAAAGAATCATTTCTTTTAAGCATGCAATCAAATTTCTTTTCCAACTTTGATTATCTTTTTCTAAGCATGCAATGTTATCTCTAAATGAGTCATGTTCTTTATGCATGCAAGCAATGTTCTTTTTCAAATTTTATTTTCTTTTCTATCATGTCATATTTCTCAAGCAATAGATGACAAAAAGTAGATAGCTCATCATATGAAAGTCCTCATCATCAGATTCGGAATTTACCTCAAGGGGGTATCCCCTTGGACCATATAGCATACGTTGGAGATGTCGCTTCCAACGTCCGAATCGCTTCCCCGCATAGTATAGATCCTTTTCGTCAAGGGAGATGAGGGTGTTCCATACTACAAAAGCCGAATCAAGATAGTCATCTTAGACAAATAATTATTATCTAAGCAAGATACTAAAGCATGTAGGGCTTTTGCATTAGCCTCAATGTTCTTACCATTTAAGCAATATTCTTTATTAGTTGTGGCAAGATATACACTAAGGCCAAGTCCTTTGAGGAACAAAGACATCTTAACCTTCCAAATTTGGATGTTAAGAATGTCAAAGGTGGGGTGGTGACATGAAAGTCCATAGTGTGTGTACAAATAAAGTGATTAGCCTAAAGGAGGATCTTTAACTCTTAGGTTGTTAGACCCAATATCAAGAGCACTAGCTCTGATACCAATTGTAAAATCACCTAGAGGGGGGGTGAATAGGTGATGGCTAATCTAAAGGTCACTTATGAACAAATAATGCGGAATAAAAACTAAGTTGACCAAATTAAAACTTCTTTTAATTAAACACTTATGTATAACTCAAGAGTGTTGCCGAATTCCCCTTGCGAGGCTCTGGACAAGCTCCTCTAAATTCCCCTTGAATGGGTTGAGGTGCCGCGTTGGCTCTCTTGGTTGAATACTAGTGTTAACAAGCATCCCAAGCAAGTATGTATATCAATTATTAGCAAAGGGAATATATCATGCATATATAAGATGAACACAATAAATGAATGCACTATATAAATAGAGACAAAAAGAGAAAGAGAGCAAGAGATAGCAATCGCAAACACAAGGTATGTTTCGAGGTTCGAGCACACTTGCTCTACATCCCCGCCTTCGACACACGAAGGATTTCCACTATGCAAGATCCCACCGATCTCTCCTCGGTGCCCGCAACACCTACAAGCCCTCGGACTCCCAAGTCCGTACACACGCAAGTCCACCGACTCGCCGAGGCCGTACCTCTACCAAAGAGTTCACAACCGAACTCCACACCACAACGAGCACACGTGCCCGTCTCCTCAAAGTAACAAGAAAAATCTCTTTGATGATCACAACACTTGATCACCTAAAGAGCACTCTCACTACAACACACCTATAGGAATATCTAGCAATGGATAGCTCAAGTGTGGTGTGAGAAAATCAAGGAAAGAAAGCTATGAGGAAAAACTCAAGAATCACTTTAACACTCTCTTGATAAAAACTCTTCCTTTTGAGTGGAATTTTTTGCACTTAAATCTGTGGAGAAACTCTTCTAAAAGTATCAGAAAAACTGCTCAAGAAATCTCCAAAAACTTAACCTCAAAACAGTTGACAAGACCCCCTTTTATAGGCTGCCAGAAATAGAGCGTTGGGGTTCTGTCAGTGCTGTCGGTCGACCGCCGGTCGACCGGCCAACGGTCATATTTCTGACCGTTGAAAGCCACGGTCGACCGGCTCGGTCGACCGATCATTTCCAGAGAGCAAATCTCTCTGGAGCGGTCGACTGCCAGTCGACCGGACCACTGGAGCAGAGAGCATTCTCTCATCGGTCGACCGGTTCGGTCGACTGATATTTCCAGAGAGCAAAGCCTCTCTTGGTCGGTCGACCGACCCGGTCGACCGGCCACTGCGCTGACAATGTGCACAGGGCTGTGCACATCGGTCGACCGGTCCCGTCGACCGACTTAGCCTGTCAGCCCAGTCTCCAGGTCAGAAAACAGGATTTAAAAATCTTTTATAAAATCCTAAAAATACATAGAAATTCTACAAAAAATAGTTTTATACCATATACTTGAAAGAACAAACATGCTTGCACAAAATCAAGACATGTTATAGATGTTTTGGTCTATTTTTGGTAACTTGGAAATATTAGCTCATAACCAAAATGTATTTTCCAAACTTGTTTTTCTAAATCTTATCAAATACAAAAACAAGATATTTTGAACTTATAAAGCATAGTGTGTATGGATATGATCCACTACACACTCATATAAAATATCTATGTTTGGATCATAAAGCTCTAAACTTGGTATGGTTTGAAAAGATATATATATGATAGAAATACCAAAACCCAAGTTTTTATATTTTGTCTCAAAGAAAATCTTTTACTAAATAAAAATTCTTTTCTAAAAAGAAATCTTTATGAAATCAATTAAATCAAGAGTTCTATCAAGAGTGTGTGTGTGTGATATAACTTGAGCAATCCACCAACTATCTATCCTTTACATTTTACTAAAACAAAAATACAAATTCTATACCTAGACCCAAGTCTTTCAACTTCTTGAAGTCTTCCCTTGAAGGCTTCTCATCTTCTTGACTTGGTCCAAGCTTGATCCAAAAACTCCTTGGATCACCACATGCAAGCTCCAAATCTTATTCTTTTATCCTTGTAGAGCTATGCACCTACTAAGATCTTGATCATGAATCTGTCACTATTTAACACAAGATCATTAGTAACTATAACTACATGAGTTGATCATCATCAAAACTAGGGTGAAGGGCCTTTGGGCCAACAATAACAATATGAATCAATGCAAGGCACAATGTAAGGGGGAGAGAGAGTGAGAAAGGTGGATCAAACGCAAACACCGAGATATGTTTCGAGGTTCAAGCACACTGCTCTACGTCCCCGCCTTCACACAGAAGGATTTCCACTAACTCGTCTACAAAGGACTTCCACACAGGGAACCTCCACTGAGGATTTGGGGCAAATACAATTTGGGAGCACAACTCCTCTCTCCAACAAATGCAACCTCTACACTTAGAGGCAAGGCACAAACAAATCACCTCTACACTTAGAGGGATGGGCACTTAGCCAACAAAGATTACCTCACACTCAAGGGATTCCAACACAACCTTCACTATCACCTCTCACTAGAGGGATACAATACAATCACCTCTCACTAGAGGGATATCACAAATCAAGGAGAGTTTACAACTTGGTGGTCTCTTCAACCACAAACTAATTTTCCCACAAAAATAAAGATCCTATAGATAGGATAGAATGATAAGCTCAAGTGTGAGAAAACAAATAGTTTTGAAAATCAAAAACTCAAGAAAAACTCTTGGGAAAACTTCTAGAATAGATAAAAAATGAAGATAAAAATAATCCCAAAGACTTCTCCTTTTTTCATGATTTTTCCAACCCTTTAAAAACAAATAAAGATAAATCTTTTGGCTTTAAAAATTCTTTTGAAAAACTTGTATTAAACACTAGAAAGAATGAGAATTTTTGCTCTTGAAAAACTTATTGAAACACCAACTCAAATGGGTATTTATAGCCCCATTAAAATTCTACCCATTGGCAGCTGACAAGGGCAAATTTGCCCTTCCGATCGACCGGCCGTTTGACCCGCCAACGGTCCAAATTTTTTACCGTTAAGCTTACCGTCGACTGGGACTGGATCCAGAGAGCAACGGCTCTCTGGCCGGTCGGCCGCCCGGTCGACCGAAGCCGGATACAGAGAGCAGAGCTCTCTGCCGGTCGACCGGGTCGGTCGACCGGGGCCCTTTCCAGAGAGCAGAGGCTCTCTGGTGGTCGACCGACCCGGTCGACCGG
This sequence comes from Agave tequilana, assembly GCA_038442645.1. Classification (NCBI taxonomy): domain Eukaryota; kingdom Viridiplantae; phylum Streptophyta; class Magnoliopsida; order Asparagales; family Asparagaceae; genus Agave; species Agave tequilana. The sequence continues at coordinate 53,512 of JAVJIF010023775.1, forward strand.
CCCACCAGCCTGGCTGTGTGCACGTCTGACCGGCTCGGTCGACCGACTACGGCTCGGTCGACCGACTACTGCTACGGTCGACCGGTCCGGTCGACCGGCAGTTAGCCAGTCCAGCCATTATAGGACTTAAAAACTTGAGTTTTTATCTTTATTAAATCTCATAAAAACACATAAATTTCACAAAAATCAGTTCTTATAAGATCTTTGAAATACAAATATGTGTGACAAAGATTCAACACATATTTCAAACAATTTGAACATTTTTGTGAGATAGAAATTTGTCTTAAATCAAAACCGTATTTTCCAAAACTTGAATTTGAAATGGAATCCGATTTTCTAAAACACATGTAAATACAAAACATGATATTTAAACAACTTTGAAGTATATTGTATATGGATAGAATCCATATACAAGAAGGATATTATATCTATGTTTTTGATATTAAATCCAAAAATAAGTTTTGTTTAATACAAAACTCCAAATACATGAATAGGCTATCAAAATAAGTTTTTCTAAATAGATGAAGCATAGATGTATATAGATCAAATCTAATATACATTAAACCATGTAAACTTCTTTGATTCTCTCTATTCATGAAAACCAAGATCGGTTTAAACCGAAAACCAAAACATGAAACTTGTGTGTGTATATTGTGAACTTGAGCATATCACACTATTTAATCTTTAACACAAGATCTAAACAATCTTAACTAAACAAACCGAGACCTTCTTGTAGAACTCTGTCTCCAAGTCGACTCGATCCAAACGTGATCCACCGAGCTTGACTGCAACCGAGTGCTAGATGTGAACTTGACGCTCGAGCTCTTGAATCACCATGTGAAAGCTCCAAAACACTTTTGTTGAAGCTAATCATCTACTAATATATTGCTTAAATATCTGAAACTAAATATTACAAGATTATTAGTAAACTATAACTACATGAGTTAATCATCATCAAAACTAGAGTGAAGGGCCTCTGGCTAACAATATCAATTAGCACAAGAAGATATCAAGCATGTAATAGATATGAATAATAAGAGCATGAAGACATAAAATACAAGTGAGAGAGAGAGATGAGCAATTACAAACACAAGAGAATTGTTTCGAGATTTGAGCACACTTGCTCTACATCTCCGCCTCAATACTATGAAGGATTTCCACTATAATCGATCTCGCATGATCACTCGGTGCCGCCAACACCTACAATGAGCTCCCTCAAGAACTCTAGGACCCGCAAGTCCCTCCCTGTTCCTGTAGAACAACACACGCGAACCCACAAGCTTGTCGAGGCCGCAACATCTACAACTCTTCCAAACACAAAGGTGAAACACTTGATGATCACTTTTCTTGATCACCAACAAATACTCTCACAAATAAGGATCCTATAGAGGATGGATATAGCAATGGATAGCTCAAACTTGGTGAGAAAACAAGATAGATGTGGAGGTGAAAAACTCAAAGAAAAAACTCAAGAGAATCACTCTTGATAAACTCTCTTTTGATATGGCAGTGAAGCTCTAAAAACTTGTTGGGAAAACTCTATTGAAGATCGGGAATAAGCTCTGAAAAACTTGTTTAAAATTCACCCAAAAACCCATATTTATAGGCCAAGAAAAACCAATCATTATGGTTCAAAAGCTACTAGAAATGGCCTGTCGGTCGACTGCCCGATCGACCAACCAACGGTCAAATTTCTGACCGTTGGAGTCTGACGGTCAACCGGGCGATCGACCGACCTTAGACCCAAACTGTGCAATAGGTCAACTTTGAGCACAGTTTTGAGGCCTAAAATGTTAGAATTTGAAATAAGTATATATGATGAATTTGTAGTTCTTGAAGTCATCTTTCTATTCAACTTAAATCAAAACAATACATTCGGAGTAGAACATTATCAATAATATACTGAAAGGTTTCAAATCAGAAACTGTAAACTGTTTTTCAGAACAAGAACAGACTTCAACCCAATATTTGACATCTTTAACATTTGAATCAGAAAATGATTATTGAATAAGAAATGTAGCCTGAATATTATATTTGAAATGCAATTTAAATCATCTTGATTAATTATAAGAATAAAAAGTTATGGATAGAAAACTACAAGGGTGTCAAGTAGATCAACAGAACGGTCGGCCGCCGCCGGTCGACCGAGAATACCCGAGAGCTCTACAAATTCAGTCGCTCGACCGGTCAGTCGGCGCGAACTCAACTACGATCGACCGGTCGGTTGATTGATCTCAGGTCACATGGTCTTGTGCACGTTTTGTGCATGTCGGTGTACCAGTAGGTCGACCGAGCCTTGCTTCAATCGACCAGTCGGTCGACCGCCAGCAGCCTAAAAAAACAGTTAAACAACATTTAAAATACATCTTTAATTCTATAAAATCTTCATAATCCACATAAATAGTTCATTGAAATAATTTAAAGTACAAATATGTGTGATCAAAAATCAACACATATTACAAACATGTGAACTATTTTTTGAGACATGAATTTAAAGCTTAAAACAAAAATCGTATTTTTCGAAAATCAAAGTTGTGTGCATATAAGAAATTGAGTAATCCACAACTAATGTATCATTTACATTTTATTTAAAAATAAAATCATGCACCAACAAACATGACACAAATCTTGAAAATCTTCTCTTGAAAATCTTCTTCTTTATCTTGACTTGGTCCAAAACTTGATCCAAAGACCTAGACTCCTCTTGAGTACTTGATATGATTTTGAAACGCGAGCTCTTGAATTAATACATGCTAGCTTCAAACTCGACTTCGAATCTTCATTGAAGTTAAACACCGACTAAAATCTTAGTAGATATCTGAAACTAACTGAATGCAAGATCATTAGTACTATAATTACATGAGTTAATCATCATCAAATTAAAGCGATGGGCCTATGGGGTAACAATCTCCCCCCTTTCGATGATGACAAAACTCATAGACTTATATATGCATGGATTAAAGATAAGTTTCATAGAAGCTCCCCCTTAACTCATGCATAAGAAAACAATAAAGATATTCAATGAAAGTATATAAACTAAACACAAATATATATGCATAAACAACAAATATTAAGCATGCATATATAAACTCTCTAAATTCTTCTCTCCCTTTTTGTCAATTCATCAACAAAGGGGTGAAGAAAAATAAACATGATAAATGTATATGCGATGTACATTCATGAAGAGGAGAGACGTAAACTCCCCCTGCATACATGCATTACATGGAGAAGGGATGACTAGACCTTAACCCACGTAAGAAAATATATAATGTATAGACAGAAATGTTAAGATACCACTACATACGTATATCACATAAAGAAGAGTGGTCAAGCTCCTCAATACGTAAACTACACTCAACATGATCTATATATAGAGGAGATTTTAAGCTCCCCTTGCATATAAGCAATATATATCAACAAATTATGAAATCACTTTTAAAATAAATTTTGAAATTTCTTGAAGTCAACAAAATGAATTATGATACCAATGAAATCAATTGTAGTTGACTAAACAAATATTGGTACCACTTGTAGATAAACAAAAATTTTTAAGATACCAGTAGTAGATTTTGATACCAATAGAAAGTGAAACATGAAGTACATCTTGATACCAAAAAATAAAGTACCAATTGAAACCAATGCATAAGCTTGTAAAGATATCAATTATCATTTAGAATAAAGTCAAGTTTAGTATAAACATATTGTGCTTTCAAAAAAATGTAAAGACATTATAAAACAAGTACAACAAATCATATATATGTATGTATGAAAATAGAAATACCAATTGAAATTGAAGCATACAAATATAGAAAATAAGTATGAGTATACAAAAATCAATTATCATTAAAAATCATGTATAACTCATAACAATCCACCCTTATCATGCACATGTTTAAAAGGATATTCAATAAGGCACACAAGGCTTCGTCGCCTAACCAACCGCCCTTAGAAGGAAGGTTTTCAAAAATAAGATTTGAACATAATTTTAGATTGAAGATACTACCAAGTGAAGAATAAATAACTAAGTTAAAATAATTTATAAAAACTAGTTAAAGATCCTTTAAAGAAGAAACAAATCATGTATCTCATGAAGTATGCTAAATACACAAGAAGTGACACTCAACATCCATAAGGCTCATAATGCTCATGAAAACAAAGTCATGAGTAAATATAAAAGTGAGTGTACAAAAATTATTTGAACAACAAATTCATGAAATAAATCAATAAGGCCCAAAACAAACATGAAATTCTTTTATCAAAAGTATGATATATCATATAAACATGCATGAATCATCAAAACTAGGACATACAATGCACAATTAAATAAATAATTTAGTACATAAAAGAAATAAGACATGTAAAGCATGTACCTCAAAGTTGTACATGTATAACACAAGTTTTAATAGAATGTGCATATGAACATAATATAGGCATTTAAATTAATATATGCTTTAATGAAAGCATACAAAAATATAAATCAATTCAAAAAAAAATAGCCATGTAAATACATTGAAAAGTTTTTCAAAAAAATACATGCACAGTAAGGCAACCAATCAACTCATCTATAAGTACAAAATAATACATGATAGATTCTAGGTTACTACACTAGTATATAAATATTTAAGTATTTTTTTTAAAGAGAAGGAAGAAATAGTTATCAAAACTGATTGTAGCCAATTCATTTCTCCAAAATCAAGGTGGTCCTCCAACCATGCTTCCTTGATAGCGATGCATCAATTTGGATGTGTCCTTCAAATTCTAATGCATCCACCACCACTAAGTCACCAATCTCTCACGTTTTGTGAGAGCTCACACCTATATCAAACACAAGTGGTGGGGATTTTGGTACTCATATCTTTTGGGTCCAAAGGGGTTAGCATCATAAGGAATCTAAATATTTTTATTTGCAAAATTTAAAGAATTTAGTCTATCAAAATAAAATTTTGCATGATGGCCTTTGCGGCCAATATGTGTACATGTGTACACATTAGCATACATATGTGTGATGTGAGTGTGATCATGGTGTGCATGTGTATACCATGGGATATGTGTGCATGTGTGAAACTCGTTTCTTATGAAACATAGATTTCAATTTATTATGATTAAAGGCACAATTACTCAAATTTGAGCTCAAACAATCAATTCTCTTTTTCAAAATATGAATCTCATTTTTATCAAAGGAGGATGCAACATTATTAGCATGAGAGACATGGCAAGAATGAGAATCAACATTATTTTTTTTAGAAATCATTTCTTTTTCTTGTCAAACAATTTTTTTGCAAAGATTTATTTTCATTTAAAACAATTTCTTTTATTTTTTACCAAATAAATTTATTTTTCATGAATAACTTCACAAATTTCATTTAATTTTGAAGTCAAGAAACATTCTCCTTTTTCAAAGATTCATTTTCTTTGAAACATTTTCAAATTTATTTTTAAAGAATCTTTTTCTTTTAAACCAAATCATTTTCATTTTTCAAACTTTTATTTCTATTTTTAACTTCATATTTTTAAGAAGTTTGGTAAAATATTGCAAGTTCATCATATGACATGTCAACATCTTCATCAACCTCGGATTTAGAATTTACCTCAAGGGGGTCATCCCCTTGGACTATGTAGCACATGTTAGAAGCATCACTTCTATCATCCGAGTCACTCTCTTTTTCATTTGGTGTTTGTTTCCCAAGAGAACAAAAAGTGTTTCATACTACAAAAGCCGACTCAATGTTAGAATCTTAGATAAATAATCATCATTTAGGGTTGACTTTAAAAAATGAAGGCCTTTTGCCTTAGTCTCAAAATATTTACCATTTATAAAATATGAATCTTTAATGGTAACAAATAGACAGAATACCTAGGGCTTTTAGTATATGGACATCTTAACTTTCCAAATTTGGAGGTTAAGAAGGTCAAACATAGGAGGTGTCATCCATGAAATCCCTGTGTGTATATACAAATATTGTGATTAGCTAAAATAAAGATCTTTAACTCTAAGTTGTTAGATTCCAAATCATGAGCACCATGCTCTGATACCATTTATAAGTCACCTAAAGGGGTGAATAGGTGAAATCCGGAATTAAAACTAATTGTGTAAATTAAAACTATTATGCAACACACAAAATATAACCAAAGAGTGTAGCTGAATTTTCAGGAAGGCTCTGGACTATCTCCTCAAGATTCCTCTAGATTAAGAGTTGAGGTGCCACTATGGCTCTCTTGGTTGAATACAAGTGTGAGCAAACAATCCCAAACATATATCAATTAACACAAGGATTTTTAGGCATGTAATATATATGAACAATAAGAGCATGCAAATATAAAACACAAGTAAAAGAGAGATGAGCAATCGCAAACACAGAGGAGAATTGTTTCAAGGTTCGAGCACACTAACTCTACG
>JAVJIF010023776.1:0-40572 GCA_038442645.1 Agave tequilana
TGATCTTAGGATTTATTGTAAAGGGAAAAAAAAATAGCACACCAAGCAGAAAGACAAAATGAAGATGCTACATAACTGAGGGAATGAAAGACAAATCATCCAAACCTGAACCTAAATGTAAATCTATTTCAAAATTGAGTACAACTAGCTCCTACGTTGCCAGCCTTTTTTTCTCACTTATTTCAATGAAGATTACTGCTCTTGAACCAATAGAACTGTATTTAGAATCATCTTCAGGTCTTCAATGTTCAAACTCCCCTGTTCTCAATGTGATGTACAACACAAAAAATTGGTTCTTACAGAGATCAGGCACAAGTTCACAATAATCTAGTTCCCAACCAGCAAAGACATCAATCTCAACCTGGGGTCATCCAAACATAGTGAGTGTGCAAGCCAAAGGATGGTACAAAAAGGCAAGTCCTGACTGTAAATTTCAGCCCCATTCAGATTTTACGAGAGCTTTTCATTTTGCATTACCTGAAAATACAAGAAATTTAGCACATTAATAGTCTGTTAGAAGGCTAAAGCAATGATAATATTAACAAACCAGAAATGAGTATACTTCAAATAAACTATTAAGCAGTCAATCTGAGAAACAATATTACAGTAGACTCCAAATAAAATATTTAGAAGTCAATATAGAAGATCCATGTCAACTCCCTTAGTTTTGTCTGAGTACAAGATGCTAGCCACTCGGCTTCAGACGGGAAGCCTTTGCCGTGTTTGAACATTCAAATATTCTTCAGTTGGAGACGAGGGCCAGTTCGGTTTAGATTAGAAGTCTTAATTTTGAAGAGTTCAACTTTACTCGGTAGTAAATATAGGAATGTCCGCGTGAACTAAAACTAATATAAAAACATGTGATATGATGCGATTTTAAAAGCAAGAAACTCCCATTTTTAGAAACAAGATGAAGTTGTTCACTGAATATCCAATTTGAGTAATTTTACTTGCAGCTTTTGCTGAAATTCTTCCAAATTGTTTGTTTCCTCCCTTCTTTCTTTCTTTTTTTTAAAATTTTATCTTTCTTTTCTTTGTTTTTTAATCAGGTTGATCATATCCGGTTCTTAGTAGGCAAATGGGTGCTATGACTACCTTGCTTGGGTACTCATTTGATTCCTTTCTGTTTTTCAAAGGAAGAATTGAGGAAGGCAGAGATATAAAATATATACAACTTTTCGTGTCAATTTTGCATCTGCCCCCTTTTTCTACCTCAGGGAGATAGAATGGACTGAAATAGGTGAATTTTAGCTATAACATTAATTGGGAAAGAAAGCCCAACATTTGCATCCTCTTCAAATTTTGTTTATTTCTATAGTTGCTGTCTTTTGGGAGATGAGTGGTTGCTGCGGGATGCTGACTTTTCAGAGAAATGTATCAAGGCTTCTTCTAGAAAACCAGTTATTTTCAAGTTGTTTTATGATCCATAGGAGATGGAACAATTTGCAAACAAAATAAAAATAAGAAGTCACAAAAATACATATTATATGTGCCACAAATTATTTCGCAAATTGTTAGACTATGTAACCAAGAAAATGTAAAACAGCATTTCCACCCATGTGCCCAGACAAAAGGCACAAGGGGCTTTTTCGTAAAAAAATAAGGTTGCCCGGGCTTGAGCCCAGCAACTCTTGACTGGCCCTTTGCCCAGGCAGTGTGGGGCCCACCATTGGAGAGGTGGTTTTGCAAATTTTATGTGGGGCCCCACCATACTGACCAGGCAAAACAGCTTGCAGTGGAAGTGCTCTAAGTGAGGTTGTTCACATGAACCCACAATAGTCTAGAAGTATGATGAAGCTTCCAGATATGAAAGGTGATTAGTATAAATTAGTCTTTTACATAAGAAACAGAGAGAGATAATAAATAAAATCATTAGAAAAGATATCGATTTGACGGCTTGTTTTGTTACTAGTAATAAATAAAATCATTAGAAAAGATATCCATTTGATGGCTTGTTTTGTTACTAGTTTAAAATTCAGATGATTATGGAACTCATGTAGCTGAGAATTAAGGAGAGGCAACTACAAGTCATAATGTTTGTTACTTACAGTTGAGATGTTCAAGTCCCTTTTTATAGCCCTATTGATTATTCGATGTATTTGGGGATTTTTAACATTCCACTTAGAGGCATATTATACAACATTTGACTTCTAAAAACACAAGGAACAGTATTTACATGTTTTGTTAGTGAATTCCACTCTACTATATAAAAGCCTTCAATTACAAAACAGATTGCTAATTGGAAACCAACCAATTATTATATATCAAATGAAGCGGGGGTTTTTTTCAAACGCTGTAACTGGAAACTCTAGTCCTTTAACCAAAATATACCAGAATGACAGGATTCATGACTTAATATTTTGTCCAGTTGGATATCGAGTGGTTGAAAAATTCAAACTTGACATGTACTAGCTTCTAGCTTCTAATTAACTTGGGTCAGAGTAAGCTAATCACAAAAAAACTGCCACAGTGTTAAATGTTCTACAGAAAAATAAAACAATAACGGATAGTTAATGAGGCCAGAAAGTACCAAAGGTAGTAACTCAATGGAATATAAAGGTGAAGAGAATTATCAAACTTATAGCATATATCTATATTAGGTTGATAATATTTACCTCAAAGTCCCGCACCCAGAACTCGGGCAACATGCTTCTCAATGAATGACAGGCTTGAGGGGATGTGCCCTCAGTTTCGTTAGGTCCAGACTTGAGTCCAGCTCTTCATCTAATTCTCCTACAACACTTCTGCAGATGGCAAAAAGAAACCATTATATGGGCCTTACAGATTAATAGAACAACAAAAAAAAGACAGCTAGATCTTGAAGACAATGGGGGATAAACATACATGTTATCACCCCTTATAATATACAACCCAAGAAAAGCTGCTGAACACCTTCCTGCACATGGAATGAAGAAGTATCTGTCAGAAGAGATGGGATCCAGTGATCCACTATTTATGCAGAAGTTCCAAAGAAAATAACAAAATGAGATGTTAACAATGTTTATCCAAAATTAAAATATTAGATATTACAGTAAAAACGCAGTAGAGTAAGAAACATTTTAATGTCTCGTGCTCTGCCCATATTAGCGTTGATTTCCCAAAGAGCCTGAGACCAATAAGAAGGATCCAGATGCCAAAGCAAACCAGAACAACAATGGGTCTAAGTACACATCAAGATCACCCTCACATGGCGTGAGATCAATCTACACCAAAGGCAAAGAAAGAAAGTAAAGCTCGGATTGTTTCTGGATTTACGAAGGTACAGCACATAGTAATGACACGCATCACATTCATCCGGGGGCACCGCCTCTCCAAGGACTTCGACATCAGAGGTATCCTCCGGGAGCATCGCCAATCTGAGGACTTGGGTCTCAGAGATTGGGTCACAGGACTCCCGCTGCCCCATTACACTGGGAGGGGCTTCCTGCTCGGCTCCGTCTCCCTCTTCAAGATTGGAGCCTCCGCCCAGAGCTGCCATCATCCTCTCCAGCTTCTCGGTATCGGAGTCATACTCGATCATCCGGCATCTCTTCTGCAAAACACGTGTCAGGCAGGAGGACATGTGTCGAAGGAGGACATGTGTCGAACATAGAAGATGAGATTAGCCCGCTGACTCCGCTCCCCTCCTTTTCACTCGAAGATTCCGAGAAGGAGCACAGGGTGCATCTGTAGTGGTCAAATTTTGACCTCTGCGAGATCATGACACCTGGCAAATCTCACAGATCATGAAGGTTTCAGAATCGATCTCATCCAACTGATCTTACCCGACCACCTGACTAACAAGACGGTTACAACAACTCGGCACGTGGTGGGCGATACCTACAGATCTGAGCCGTTATCCTCGCCAATCTCTGAAGATCAAGCACCACTCTACCAATTGCAGCTGGGGTGTTACGTGCAGTTACGATCGTGGGCTGATCTATAGGTAGAGATCTCAGAGACCATAACTCAGCTCATCAATCCTCAGTTATAAAAGCCGATCTCTTCCTCATTTACAAGAGATATCGAACCCTAGAAAATTGAACTGGTAATAGAGCATTGAAAACTCATTGTAATCTCTCTGATTAGTGAATTCTCTCTTTTTCTGCACCGTGATTTTTCCCCTTCAGGTTTTTCACGTAATTCTCTGGTGTTTGCGGTTGATTTATTCTCTTAATTTACAAATTTAGTGTGATAAATTCTCTCAGAAATTTACCTCTATATTTTGGTGCTTTCATTGAGATCTCTGAGTACACGCTCAAAGTTCTCCTAATTCCAAACCATTTTTCCTCAAAAAAACCTCTCCGAAGTTGCAATGGCCCTATCAAGGAGAAATGCTTCCCGTGTCACCACCACAACAGCCTCAAAAGCCTGATCAACCGCCGCAGGAGGCGCAGGGCCTTCTCATCAACATCATGCCATTCCCGACGTCTGATAAGTCCCTATTTTTTGCTACTAGGTACTCAGATTAGATGATTTTTATGAATTAAATTGTGCGAAAAGGGCAGTGATATTGTAATTTTATGACTTACAGGATTTATGAGATATGGCTTCAAATCCTCTTTCAATAGCTCAGCAAGAGAAGTCTGTTGTATGGACTGGGACATCATCAGCTCAATGAGGCAGTCACACACACATAGGACAGCCACGCGCTCAATGGAGTAGCCACGCGACATGGGGCAGCAGCCAAGCATAGGGGATCACCGAGGCAAGCAACTCAAGCCCAGGACAGCCGAGCAAACTCAAGACCAGTAGCACAAGGGACAGCCGAGAGGGGACAAGTCCAGAAATCCATTGGGACAAATCACCAAACACTTGGTAGACATTCAACAACAAGAGCCAACAGAAGTTCCAATTCAACCCAACAAAGATACTGTTGAAACTGAAAATCAAAACCAATAAGATTTCAATTGAAACTGAAATTCAAAACTTTATCCGCAAGCTCCAGTAACAGATTGAAATTCAAATCCTCAACCCATAAGCAAATCTCAAAATCAAAAACTTGCAGGTTTGGCTGAAGATAGGAAAGGATCATGTATTCAGTTAATATCTTGATCGGATAAGGATTACAACAAATTGAAGAGAGACGTGCCTGTAAATCAGAGGCTTAGAGGAAAGCCTAGGACTTACCATCAGAGAGAAGGAAAAGTGGAAAGAAGCAGAACCAGATTGGCAGCCAGAACCAGAGCCAGGGAAAAGAACAGCCAGAACTAGAGCCAGGAAGAAGGGCGACATATCAAAAACAGAGAAAGAGAAGCTCGCGCGCGGCAAGATCCAGAGGACAGGTGTCACGTGGGTAACCTCAGGGATTGATTAGAGCCTGCCTTTTGTATCTCTTTTTCTCTGTCTTTTTCTTTCTCTTTTTAATTTCAAGTATCGGTTACATTAATTGATCTATTTTTAGATGACTGATCCATGTTATATATTTCTAATGTTTTAAGTAATTAAATCCAAGATAAGTTATGCCTAAGAATTAAATTTGAGATAACGTATACCTAGGAGATATTTTTCATGCATTACTTGATATTGTTTCACCATCACTGAGATACACTATGACTATTGATATGTATAAAATATTGCAGTAGATAGGGTATATTTAGATGAGAGAAACTGATTAGCATGATTTCAAGATTTCAAGTCATAAACTCAAGCGGATTCTAAACCCAAGATTATTTTGAATTGATTTTTCTACCTAATATTTGATAATTGTTGTAATTGGATTAGTTTTTAACATCTTTATTAAGAATTTCAACAAAATCTCTTCGTAGATTCGACTCGGACTCACTGCTATACTCGCTTACAGTAGTTAGTTTTAATTTTTAATTTGTATCATTTTTACGGATTTAACGACACCTTTATAAAACGATCAACGTCCACATCGAAGATGTCAGGGAAGGACTGTTTTTCCACGCCTACTGCCCCGAGGGCAGGGAATAATGCTCCCTAGAAACAACTCATCTAGATGCTTTCTGACCTTCAGAAGCAGATGGATGAACAGCGAGCGGAGGCAGATCGTGGTGTGAGAAGGCTACCCTCTAAAGAGAGGCAGCGGCCCGCTTCCACAACCAGCTGATCGCCGAGATGGAAATCCTTTGTAGATTGCAATCCACCAGGAACCAAATGATAGAAAAGTCTTGCACTCCTTCGTCTTCGCCACCGAGCACTACTCAGGCCGCTCATACCGAAAGCAATCGGAGGCGCGACAGATCATTCTCCCCGAGTGGCAGCCATCACTCTGAGAACTCTGGGCCACACAGGACCTGGAAGGCTCCTCGCCTGGAGGACATCAAAGAAATCGTCCGAAAGCAGCTTGAGAAAACAAGACATCTTCTCCAGAAGGAGACGAATCCTTGTCGGTTGAGCACCTTCGACTTTCCGCTCTTCAAAGATGCTACTTCTCACTGCTTCCTGAAAAAGTTCATGATGTCGAGCTTCGAGTGCTACTCGGGAGCGACCGACAGCGTCTAACACCTCCGTCAATAGCAGGACAAGATGGCAATTCACTCTGACGATGACTTTCTCTTGAGTCGCGTGTTCCCATCTAATTTCAAAGTTGCTCCTACGACTGGTTCTACTCTCTTCCGAGGCACTCACTTAGGAGTTTCAAAGAGGAGAAACAGAAAGCACAACCTGTTCCTCCAAAGAAGACCCCGAGCCTGGCGGTCAGAGATGTCAACAAGCCCACTCGGAACCTCGCTAAGGCCCACAGGGATGAAGCCAACTTCACTCCATTCAAACTCTCCGTGGACGAGGTGCACAATGCCCTCAAGAACCAAGAGCCCTCAACAATTTCAAGTGTCTCAACAACCTACACCAAGCCCTCGCCCTGACGACTACTCAAAAAATCACCTACTCCGGGCCCTCGCCCTGGCGGCATCTCGAATGTCTCAACAACAGGCACCAGGCCCTCGCGCTGACTTGTTAATCAGAGAACCTTCGCCCCGATGACTACTCAGAGACCACCTACATTAGGCCCTCGCCTTGACGGCATCTCGAGTGTCTCAACAATAGGCACCGGGCCCTCGCCCTGACAACTGCTCGGAGAACCGCCTACATCGGGCCCTCGACCTGACGGCATCTTGAGTGTCCCAATAACGAGCAGCGGGCCCTCGCCCCAACGACTACTCAGAGAATCGCCTACATCGGTCCCTCGCCCTGACGACATCTCGAGTGTCTCAACAACATGCATCGGGCCCTCACCCCGACGACTACTCGGAGAACCGCCTACATCGAGCTCTCGTATTGACGGCATTTAAAGTGTCTCAACAGCCCTGACGGCTATCACTTCTCGAGGAGTCTCCTGAAAGACGGAGGCTCGCCCAATCCAATTTCCGATAGAAGCAGTTGACAATTGAATCCAGAATTCTCAACGTGAAAACACAGAGACAAACGGCCTATATTGGGTCCTCACCCTGACTGCCAATCCTACACGGAGGCTCTCCTGAAAGACGGACTATATCGGGTTCTCACCCTGACGGCTAGACCTACACAGAGACTCTCCTAAAAGATGAAAGCGCTCCTGACAGTCACTCCAACAGCCTATATCACCCTAACGGCTAGACCTACACGGGAGCTCTCCTGAAAGACAAAAGCGCTCCTGACGGTCACTCCCGACAGCTATATCGGGTCTTCACCCTAACGGCTCAGACCTATACGGAGTTACTTTTGAATGACAGAAGCGCTCCTGATGGTCGCTCCTACAGCCTATATCGAGTCCTCACTCTGACGGCTCAGACCTATACAGAATCACTTTTGAATGACGAAAGCGCTCCTGATGGTCGCTCCTACAGCCTATAAAGGGTCCTCATCCTGACAGTTAAGCCTACACGGAGACTCTCCTGAAAGATGAAAGCCCCCTGATGGCTCCGACAGCCTATATCGGGTTCTCATCCTAACGGCTAACTCCTACAACTTATGTTAGACTCTCACCCTGAAGACTAAAAGGCGTTGCGGAGACATTAAAATGAATCACCCGGGGGGCAAGCTCCGACAACTGTCTAGTCACTCTGATAACTGTCGACTCCGCGTCCTAACTCTCACTCTCTTGGAGCACAAGAAGACGCTTTGACTACTCGGTGAAAGGTCACGCCGGAGGATAGGGCTCCGACAATTGTCAAGTCACTCTGAAAACTGTTCACTCCGCGCCCTAACTGCTCTCCTCATGCTCTCCAATTGTTCTTCACGGAGTACAAGAAGACACTCCAACTACTCGGTGAAGGGTCACGCCGGAGGCTCAGGCTCCGACAACTGTCAGGTCACTCCGACAACTGTCGACTCCGCATCCTAACTCTCACTCCCTCGGAGTACAAAAAGATGCTCCGACTACTCGGTGAAGGATCACACAGTTGTGACGAAATTGATATGCTCAATACTAATTATTGTGTGCATAACCCGAGATACCATACTTACTATGATACCAATAGTTGGGAGATACAAAGCTCCCCACCGACGACCTCAAGCACGCCATGAGATCGATTACCTCAAGCACACAAGATGAATATTAAAAGATATAAGAAGAACACACAATTTAACGTGATTCGGCCCAAACTTGGCCTACGTCCACGGGGAGAGAACTCCATGTTTTAAATATCGGCTGAGATATTGTCCGATATCTCCTTTTTTGCCTGCTGCTGATACGATATAGGAAAATTGTTCGTCATATCGTTTGTAGCAAAAAACGGTCGATATTTGAAATATCGGCCGATAAGTCGCCCGATATATCACCTGATATGAAATAACTTATTTATTGCACGACTACGTGCAAATGTACATTGTTTTTTACTGTCTTTGTAAGCATATTACATCATTTTTATTAGGTAAATGAGATCTATGACACTAAACTAACTTTTAGTTATCAATATTTCATTATATATAATGTCTGATATGAACGCCCGATATGCGCGCATATCCCCGATATCTCCCCCGATATCCGATATCTGATATGAAAAACCCACATCCGATACGATCCCAATATCCGATATTTAGAACCTTGAGAAAACTTGAGAGAGCTTTATTAATAAACTTGATATAAAGAGATCTAATATTCCTCTTGATGACACAATAGTATTCACCTTCTCCTTGAATATTTCCCTAGATTACAAGAGTATACCTTCTCTCTATGCACCTTGCTCCTCTCTTTCTGCCTTTTTAGGACCTTCTTGACTTTTTAAGACCTTACATTGTCGTTCACCATAACTTTCTTCTGCTCTTCTACTCCACCTAAATCCTAAATTACAATCTTTTATTTATAGGATTTTATAATACAACTCCTATTTGGACTATGAGATGATCTTGGTTATTGGATACTTGAAGAATCTTGATCAATCCTATTAGGAATTGATCTCCTTGATCTAAAAGAATTCTTAACCTTTTAATCTTTAGAAACAAATCTTCATTGAATAGGAATTGAATCATATTCATACTCCTTCCAAAAAGGAAACTCGCAATCGCCTGAAAAAGAAACTACTTCACCTTGATTTGCTTCTTCTGTTTCAAGTCATCGTCTTCTCCAACTCAAATGGATTTTCTTAGACCATCATCTCCTACTGAAAAATAAGGCAAAATCCTAATAATCTCCACCTTGACTTGCTTTTCAAGCCTTTAACAAACAACTTGAGATTTTGGATTACTATCTTAATTCTTTTCTTGGTTGTAATCATGTCGTGAAGCCTTTAACCTTACCCCTCTCCCGGGGCCTTTGACGGATTCACCGCCATACCTTGGGCCATCTCGGGCTTTACCCGAATGCACTCTTTCTTTAGTCGTCCTGCAACACTTAGACCCGTTGCAATTTTTCTTGAAGCTCTACCTCGAAGTGAGCTCCTTTCAAGCTTTTCATTAACTCTTTGACCTAGTTTCTTTCTCTTAGCTTGCATTGCATCACCGCCGCCACCAACAAATTCCGCTTTGAGACGCCTTCCCGACTATGGGGCCCTGCCGGTCTTGAGGCAATCTGCCTCTAATTCTGTCAAAGTCTTACCAACTTTACACGAACATTGTCAAAGGTTTATCGTGCCATGGTCTTCCACCGATCACTTGGTGATGGTCCACCTTCTATCGATGTGTTAGCCTTAAAACTTATTGTCTTCACATAACTGCCATGGTCTTATCGGGCCTTCCCGCCACACACTGCCATGGTCTTTCTTCCATCAATCAAGGCTATCATCCACCGCTGCATTGATATTGCCAAATCTATTACTCTGCTATTGAGGATCTTCAAACCTTATAGTCCACCAATGCCTACAATAATCTCACCGTGTCACGACTAGCCCGTCGTAACTTTGACCGTGATTTCCGTGATTTCTTTAACCGATCTATACATGACCTGCATCAGACATTGGAATCTCCTCGATTTGCACTCACCATTGCATCCAGAACATTGAAAACATACGGTTCAACACCTTGATAGTCTGAACTGACTATGATTGCACGATCTACCTTCCGATCAATCTCGTTCGTTGATCGTCTCCATCACCCTCCGCTGTTTTTTTCTTTGATTTGTTGCCGCAGCGAGCCTCCATAGGATGCCTTGTGCGAAGCCTCCGTGAGCTCGTCGAGCTCGTCTTGCTGTCCGTCATTGGCGATGATCCGATCATCACCTCCGCGTCTACCGTGTTCGGATCTGAGCATCATTGAGCCTTGACGACTCCACCTTGATCAATATACTCCAAAAGTCATTGATCTTTACCTTAGAACAAATCTGAACTTTCTTGTTGTCTTCTTCATCTTGATGCCTCCACCGAACTCCGTCGACTTGACATCTTTTTCTTCATATAGAGCACTTGAGTCTTGAACGAACACCATAAGCTCTGATGTCATTTGTTGTGACGAAATTAATATGCTCGATACCAATTATTACATACATAACTCGGGATACCATACTTACTATGAGACCAATATTTGAGAGATTCGAGATCCCCACCGACGACCTCAAGCACGTCATGAGATTGATTACCTCGAGCACACAAAATGAATATTAAAAGATATAAGAACACACAATTTAACGTGATTCGGCCCAAACTTGCTTACGTCCACGGGGAGAGAACTTGAGAGAGCTTTATTAATAAACTTGATACAAAGAGATCTAACCTTCCTCTTAATGACACAAGAGTATTCACCTTCCCCTTGAATCTACGCCTACATTACAAGAGTATATCTTCTCTCTATGCACCTTCACTTTGCTCCTCTTTCTGGGCTTTTAGGGCCTTATTGGCTTTTTAGGGCCTTAGATTGTTGTTCACCACAATTTTCTTCTACTCTTCTGCTCCACCTAAATCCTAAGTTACAATCCTTTATTTATAAGATTTTACAATACAATTCATTTTTGGACTATGAGATGATTTTAGCCATTGGATGCTCGAAGAATCTTGATCAATCCTATTAGGAGTTGATCTCCTTGATCTAGAAGAATTCTAGACCTTTTAATCTTTATAAACAAATCTTCATCGAATGGGAATTGAATCCTATCCATCCTCCTAAAAAGGAAACTCGCAATTGCCTGAAAAAGAAACTGTTTCACCTTGATTTGCTTCTTCTGTTTCAAGTCATCTTCTCTAACTCAATTGAATTTTCTTGGACCATCATCTCCCCTTGAAAAACAAGCAAAATCCTAACACACACAGGGGGCAAGCTTGTCAAGTCACTCAAACAACTGTCAACTCCGCATCCTAACTTTCACTCTCTCGCGTCGAACGCGTAAGTAGTCAAGCAAAGATCAAGGCTCCTCCCCGAGACCTAGGTCAGGACCTTCCTCAGATTCTTCGAAGTCAGACCACCACAGGCTCTTCAATAAGTTTAATACCTATGGATCTACTTCTCACCCGACTTCCAAGACCCGAAACCCCACATTTGTCAACACCCCGAGTGGGTCTGACTAAGCCTGGGAAGATTCCTCGGGAGGCCGAGTCATACTTTCCACAGCCTCATCGAGCTAGAACAAACAACAGAAGTTCAGAATCTCTCCTCTCCAACTCTGAGGACCCAGCAGCAGCGCCAACCTCGCCGACTCTTGCCACTCCGAGTAAGGGCTCCTCAGCCGGTGACACAAACCCGGAGGTGTCCTCCGGGGGCACCGCATCTCCGAGGACTTCGACATCGGAGGTATCCTCCAGGAGCATCGCCTATCTGAGGACTTCAATCTCGGAGGTTGAGTCACGAGACTCCGGCTGCCCCATTAAACTGGAGGGGCTTCCTGCAAGCCCTGCTCGGATCAATCTCCCTCTTCACGATTGGAGCTTCCGCCCACAGTTGCCATCATCCTCTCCAACTCCTCGGCATCGGAGTCATACTCGATCATCCGGCATCTCTTCTGCAAAACACACGTGTCGGGCAGGAGGACAGGCGTCAGACATAGATGATGGGATTAGTTCGCTCCCTTCCTCACTCAGAGACTCCGAGGAGGAGGCGGACGGGACATCTGTAGTGGTCAAATTTTGACCTATGCGAGATCGAGACACCTGGCAAATCTCACAGATCATGGAGGTTTCAGATTCGATCTCATCCAGCTGATTTTACCCAACCACCTGGCTAACAGTACGGTTATAACTCGGCACGTGGTGGGCGATAACTGCGGATCTGAGTCGTTATCCTCGCCAACCAGCGCGATCCCTGAAGATTACGCACTACTCTACCAATTGCAGCTAAGATGTTACGTGCAGTTACGATTATGGGTTTATCTATAGGCAGAGACCTCGGAGACACAACTCAGCTAATCAACTCTCAGTTATAAAAGTTGATCTCTTCCTCTTTTACAAGAGATTGAATCCTAGAGAATTGAACTGGTACTAGAGCATTGATCTCATTGTAATACCTCTGATTTGGTGAATTCTCTCTTTGCACCGTGGTTTTCCCTCTTCAGGTTTTTCACATAATTCTCTAGTATTTGCGATTGATTTATTCTCCTAATTTACAATTAGAGTGTAGATAAATTCTCCCAGAAATTTACCTCTACACATCTAACAACAACAACTAAGCCATTTCTCCCAAGTATTTGGGTAGGCTACATGAACCAAAAGAGAATTACGCCAGATCAGGCACATGGATCAGCTTTCTCTACTCATTCCTATCGAGCAATATGCCAAGACTAAGACCTTTAGCCTCTATATCTTGTTGTATTACCTCCATCCATGTTTTCTTCGGTCTCTCCTGCGCTCTTTTAACTTGCCCTAAATTGATACGCTCTACTCGCTGGATTGGCGCATCTATAGGTCTACGTCGCACATGACCAAACCATCGTAGGCAGTTTTCTCTCATCTTCTATTCTATAGAGGCTACACCTATCTTAGTACGAATATCCTCATTTATCACCTTATCTCTCCGCGTGTTACCACAAATCCAACGAAGCATGCGCATCTCTGCTAGACTTAACTTCTGAGCATGATATCTCTTTATAGCCCAACATTCTGTGCCATATAACAAAGCTGGCCTAATAGCAGTCCGATAAAACTTTCCCTTCAGCCATAACGGAATGTTACGATCACATAAAACTCCTGTTACACTCCTCCATTTCAACCAGCCGGCTTGGTATCTATGGTTGACATCACTATCGATCTCCCTATCCTTTTGGATAATAGAACCTAAGTACTTAAAATGACTGCTCATCGGTATTTTTTGTCCATCTAGTCTCATAATACTATAATTTCGGATTCCCTATTTACTGAATTTACACTCCATATACTCTATTTTGGCCCTACTTAATCTAAAACCTCAAGATTCTAGAGTTTACCTCCATAACTCCAATTTGACATTTACCCCAGTTCTCGTCTCATCAACTAGGATAATATCATCAGCAAATAGCATACACCACGGTATCTCATCCTGAATAGCTCTAGTAAGCTCATCCATCACTATGGCAAATAAGAATGGACTCAATACAGATCCTTGATGCAATCCAATTATGATAGAAAAATTACTTGTTATGCCTCCACAAGTTCTGACATTTGTCACTACTCCATCGTACATATCCTTGATTATGTCAATATATTTAATGGGGACTCTCTTTTTCAATAATGTCCATCATAATACCTCTCTTGGCATCTTATCATAAGCTTTTTCTAAATCAATAAAGACCATATGTAATTTCTCTTCCTCTCTCAAAATCGCTCTATAAATTGACGAAGCAAATGAACCTCTGTTGTTGATCGCCCCGGCATTAACCTCTACACATCTAAAAAACATCAAAACGTGTTTTAAAGTGGGTACAAAGATTTGTCAAAAATACATGTTTTTTGCAAATCTTTCTTTTAAACGGAGGTTTAAACGTAGAGGTGTCAAAACACGTTAAAGAAAAACAAGGTTTTAAACGAGTTCTGCTATTTATGGACCTAATCACACAAGTATAAAGATCCGACGTACCTGACACCCAAGAGTTCGAACAATGTTGACTTCAATGGTTAGCCAGTTAAATTACGTGATAGTTTTTATTGGAACAAAGCCTTCACAAAGCAGGGTTCTATTCTAGCTATCCAAATGATGTTATCTCCAAATTCAGTTAGTTCACAATTATACCTCTCAGCTATGTAGCACGGACACTTCTATTATGGAGCTGTATCGTGTCTGAAACGTGCCTGACACACGTGTCGGACACACGTGTCATGTGTTTTTTAAGTATTTGCCACGTGTCCACGTGTCGTGTTCATTTCAATGATGTCGTGTCCGTACAACGTGGCCTCTCAGTGAAGGCATCATACCAATGTTGGATTCTTCCAACCCAACCCCAAAAAGCTGTAAAAGTGTTTTATATTTTAATAGTAATAGAATTTTTTGACGTATGCGATCATCGACTCTATTAAGCCTAAAGGATAATTATTTTACGAATAGAAAACTACAAAAGAATCGGAGAAATGTTTTATTGTATAAGATATCATTGTCCGCATAAAATATATGAACTATTTGTCATCGGTATAAAATGTTTTATTGTATAAGATATCCTTGTCCACATAGAATATATGAACTATTTGTTATCTACAATCATTTTTTCTTTTTTCCCATAAACATAAAAGTGGTGAAGTATATTGTTAGTTTTAAAATTATAAATGAAGTTGTGATTGTACGAAAACACAAGAACAGAAGTATTGGATTCTTTATAGACTTTGACTATTAGAGGGTTTAGGGGCTCTTCCCTAAATAATTATTAGGAAGCCACAAGAATCCAGGAACTCAATGTCACTATCACTGTCATAAGCGTCCAACAATAAGCGGGGTAACAGACTCAATCTGACATGAATTCTGGCATGATCAAAGCATGGGGTAAAAATTGGTCCCGCTATGTATGTATGCAAAACATATAATATGAGCCAGCTCCGGGTGTGGTTACTTGCCATAGAAGTTGACTTCGTGGTTAGAAAGTTGCACGTGAAGAGCTGGGAGTTGTTCAACTCCTCCTGTTGTCAATACATTTTCTTCTTTTTCTTTTTTGTAAACGAGCATTATGCTACATGGATCTTGTAGCCAATTGGTTTACTGAGTAGATCAGATCCAATCCTATATTGATCAGGTTAAATGGATTATCCACCAGTAAAGGTCAGGTTCAGCATCCTGACACATTTATTAAACAGATTTGCTTCAGGTTGAATGAAGCTATATAATAAATGGGCCACAACCTGACCTAACCTGACACACTATTGCTACCCGATCTGACACTGGCATCACGCAACATAGGTTCTCTTTCATTCCACTAAAAATATAAGTCAATTAAAATCTCAACACACAATTACAGTGAGTCTGGATGTTTAGAGTAAGAACCTGTACGCATCACTGACTGAAGAGGCCTTAATTTCTTGGTCTACAAGTACAGAAGTCAAAAAGTGTTTTATTCATGGTTGATGAATTCTACTCGAGAGTTCACTGATCAAGTTTTTCTAATGAGATACTTGAAGCCTTCCTTTGAAAAGTGCAAAGCTAATTAACACTAGAAGACAGACAAAAAAATACAGTTCATAAATTCGAGATGAGAACATGCAATTTGCTGTACCTAACCAGTACCCCTATGCTTTTCCTTTCCCTTTGCATGATTTTACATTCCACTTCATAGGTTTTGTTTTGACATCTTAGTATATTTCTCCTCAAAGTTAGGTATATAAGCAGTTTTGATATAAAACGCACTCTTATTGTTAAAATAATATTTCTTTGTGGACCTTGAAATGGCTTTTGCTTGACAGTTGGACGGGATTTCCCGGGGTATCCCTTCCTGTGTCATATATCTTTAACAAGAAAGTATTTCTTCTCAACCTAACCCAGCAATACAAGTTAATTATCTTCGACCTAGTTTATCACTTAAGTCCCACATTTACCTCCATTGAACTCATCTTCATTAATTTTAGGTTTCTTCAGCAGACTCCAGTTCTCATCAATACTCCCATTCACATCCCAAAGTGCAAGTTTATTCTGAGAAACTAAGAAAGTTTGGGTTAAATGCAATTACCTTAATGAAATTAAAAAAAAAGGGCAGCCCAGCGCACAAGGCTCACACTTCTCAAATAGCAAAAATACATTTCCAATATAGCATTAGGAATGCTAATTGCCGCAGGCAAACCTAGCCCCCCATGTAAAAGTAACAGATCAAGTCAAACAAACAGACATTCCAGATGAATGACAAATAGCATCATGCATGGCACCAATGGCTATAGAGATAGGGAGATGACAGTCCCTTGACACCTTCATGCTTACAGGCTTCAGAACCAAGTAACTCCTTATCTACTTGTAATATTAGTCATGAATCTTCATAGCTGTGTCCCTTCATATCTAGCACTCATTCTATGCTAAAGATGAATAATCGTTTCAAGAATTTTACCAAATCTTTTAATTTTTCACTCAAATGATTCTTAGCCTTTCACATTCCTTGTCCATTTTCAGGGAAAATTCTCTGGTGTTCCTTAATTAAGTCCCATCTCCAGTAACAAGATGTTCAGCAGGTCATTGCAAATGATACATTAGAAAAACCTGAATTCGGCAGCATGTGTTAATAAAAAGACAAGACACTGACAAGGATAAGCTCAGATATGTGTGCATAAGGATACCTTGATGAATGTCATGAGGAAGGATAAAAGGAAAGAGTCTTAGAAATGTCATAAGAATACAAGAATACAGTCCCAAGAAAAGGACATACAAATAACATGAATCAACACCGCAAACAATACAAAGGAAACTTGAGCTGTTTTTGAAGTTAGGATCTGATGAAAAATAGGTATAATTTTTTCTGCTTTGCAAATTGTAATGAAAGCTTAACTCAGAAAATGAAATCATAAAGTTTCATAAACAAACAAGGAAATGTTGAAGATACTAAAAAAATAATAAAATACTTGAAAAAAAAAAACATGGACAAACCTTTGTCGAGTAAACCCGCTCATGTGACTCATCAAGAATGATATTGGTAGCTTGATCAAAGCCTTTTAGTACTCCCTAAAAAAAGTATAAAAGTTCAGTATCACCATAGAAGCGGAAGGCGACAATGGCCCTCAGTGTCATTACATGGCTACAATTAATGATTAACAGTAGGATAAAATTATAAGAAAATCAAAAGGCTAGAGCTTGTCATGGAAAGTGCAAATTCAGATAATTATGGAAATATGAGCAAAATATAGAACAGAGGAGATGTCAGAAAATCTCTGAGACACTTTGGCAGTAAACATTGCATATGAGAAAAAAATAAAAGATGAATATAAAATAAAGGCAAATAACCAACTTCAGGTTGTAAACAGGGCATTCCAAGGAATTAAAAGAAATGACACATACCACAATATTCCGTCCATCATTTGTAATGACAGATATAGTTTCTGCAAAAAAGAACAGAGATGATTAATGAAATGAATAAATTTCTTGAGAAATTATACAACTGCGAAACTTTTCATAAAGCTTTGACATAAATCATGCAGCACAGGATTACTGAAGAGCAAGCATGTACTGACTACAGATAGTTTGCCCAATCTGTAATACATTATACATAAAATACTGCAATCTGAACAGAATGATGGAGTACATACGATCAACGAGTGATTCAAGGCCAGGACCAGTTGACATCGTGTGACCCAAAAACTGGAAGCTGCTTGAAATTTGAAAACCTTGATCAAATTGGCTTGCTCCTAATAGGTACCACCGCAGATGCAAAGGATGGCACTAGTTAGTTATTTCAGAGATTATAGAAGCATATAACAAATGTTATACAGGCAGTGATAACTTGGTACAGAGTTTAATAGCAGTGCCATATAGAGTTGGTAAACGTAAGGTTAAAAGGTTGATTAACCTCTTTATGTGAAATAAAATAAATCAGGATAGCACTGCACAATTATGGAATGAGAAAAGCAACTGCACTGTCTTTTCAGATGACCCGGTATTAAAACTGCAGCTTAATATTCAAAAGAGGGGAAAAACACATGGACATAACAAGAATCAAAAAGTAATAAACACATCAAATCAAGAACAGAGATTTATTCATAAAGGGATTATTCACAAAATAAAGATAGGAAAATATAGATGGCCATTTTTGTGGATAAATTAGTTGCAAATCATCTTCTGCTGATACATGAACCTAAATGCAGATTTGATTTCCATAGCCAAAGAACACAAAGAATGCTCCTTGGAAAAAACACACTGTTCATAATTTACAAGCCACAAAGTTTCTCAAGTCTTCTAACAAAACCAGTAGAACTTAAAAGTGATCTTTTCTTTTTCTTGTTCTTCTTTTTTTCTTTTTTCTTTTTGGAAATTCCATTAAAAAGAAATTCCTAAGGGATAAGTATATCTTGACTACATACTAGTTCATATCATGAGGTAGTGATATAAAAAAAATATGTAGAAGGCACTCCTCTATCATGGTTCATGAAAGCCATGTTGACACATCTAAATTCTCATATGTTTGTTTCATCAGGTCTTACTTACATGAAATATAAAATTGTTAAATCATTAATGTTGTCCAAAATTCAACGATTCAGTATAGGAAAACATATGAAGTAAATACAAACTAAAGAAAACCAAGTGTAGAAGTAATATATGGGTAGACGGGCAGGCAAGTTCATAAAGGAGCCAAAGCAAGAAATGGCCAGATGTTGAATGTTTACCTACTGCTACTATGTTATTGTGCATCTTAAGTTGTAACACTGACCAAAGAACTTGTATGTAGTTTAAGGCTACACAACCATGAAGCTCAGGTGACTTGTTACATTAAAAAAAAAAAAAAAAAAATCCTAGAAAGCTTAGGAGACTCTTTGGAACGTTGAGTTGGAAGGTGGGATCCTTTTGTCCTTTTTCTTCTCGGCCGCTTGAGAGCCCAAACCAATCCCATTTTTGATACATACAGGATGAAAACTTTGGAGCCAATCCCTGCTCTAATAGAACCAGTTTACCAGTAATTGCCAGCCATAGGGTCCTCATTTATGCAAGTAGGTCCATGCTTTGTCCAAGCCAAGGCCTAAAATATTTTTTTTTCCGATACTACCAGCCTACCATATCAAATATACTACATCCAAAGATTTATTATAGATAAATAAATAGACAGGTAGATAGATAAACTCACATTAAATAAGGAAAGAAGACTAGCAGTTGAATGATCCACATAACATGCATGCACGAATGCAGTGATTGGCTTGAGAGTGGTTTTTGTTGTTGGGTTGTTGGGGTTTTGAGCTTGGAAAGCCAATGAAAGAGGTTGAAGAAAGAGAATGCGGACAAGAGTTTCTTGATTGTGTTGGGTTTGTTGATGTCTTCATCTTCTTCTAGAATTTTGATGGGATTTTTCTTTGTTCCCAATTTCATTTCTCTTGCTTTTAAGTTTGATTTTGGTTCCCAATCCTTTCTGAATTCTGAGAGTTCGAGAAGAGGAAGAAGAGAGACTTTAAAAGAGAGTGTGAGTGAGATTTTGAAAGAGGAAAAAGAGAGGGATGATGAGAAAGTGACAAGAGTGATTTAAGGAAAGTAGTGGTGAGAAAAGGGAGTCGAAGTGGCTATGAAGAGAGTTTTTAGGGTTGTAAATGTAATTGGAGGTGATGAGTTGGGTGAAGATCAAGGCAATGAGTGGTTTCAAGAGGCGGTCATGGGTTGGGATGGAGATCAAGGCGATGGGTGGTGTCATGAGGCGGCATGGGTTGGGGTGGAGGTGATGGGTGGTTTCAAAAAGCGGTGATGGATTGGGGTTACTTCATAACAACTCAAGAAAGAAGAAGTCAATAAATAAAAGTAAACAGAGGCACCATAATGGAGTTGGATAAGTTCACGATGAGGTGGGGTTAAGAAAGACGAAAACATGTTAGGGGGGAATAGTGAAAATCTTGAAAACGTTAGGGGTTTCAAGTGATTACCCATATTTTATCAAATTTTCATACGGCTTTTAACTTAATATAATAAACTTTTCTATTATTCTCAATTCAATCTTAGTTGCTCGATTTGCAAAATGTAACATAAGTTCAAACCAATTCTAGGGTTTTGAAAAATTCATCATTTTAGCTCTGAGAAGAACTCACTATGTGTGGTTTGCTGCTTTGAGTCCTAAAATTGAAAACTAAATTGCTACTCAAAAAATTATGCCTTCTTAATAAATTATAATTGTAATGACATGGCCTAAATTTTCTTTAGACCTTCCTGATGTTGATGTTTATTTCGGTATCTTTATGTGATCCAAACTACCAACCACAAAAGCTTGGTTTGAAAGTAAATAACAAGTTGATTTGTAACATTTCATGAGATTTATTCTTTTATTCCTAATTTCACATTGAAATGTTCCAGCTAAACTAGCAGGCTGAAATAAAAACAATATGGTTTCTAAAAATAAAAAATTCATGAATTTGAAATTTTCTATTCAATAATAATACTTTTAGGAATGAAGCTTCTAGCACTAGTGGTTTTATCCTTATGCACCCTTTATTGTATCTCGTTAGCATAATTTTCAACATTTACATGTAGGAGATGTGATAAGCATAGTTTTGTGGATACGAATCTCTGCGGCAATCTTTGGATATTAAACATTAGAAGAGTTAAAGCCATAAGCAAAGTTGATCCAACATGTAATAATTATAGCATATTTTATACAACCATTTTTTGTTTTAGAAAACATATGACCATAACATTTTTGTTTTGCAAGCACATAAGCACAGATTCTTAAACACATAACATCACTTCTATTCATTGTTTCTCGTCATTAGTTGATAAATGCTAAATATGTACATGTCCATTGTCAAAACTTGCCACATTCTTTCATTATCCGTATTCAAGAAAGAGTTTCTTATTTATTTATTTCATCAGTCATTCATCTACTTACTTGTTATACTATTTTGTAACTATATAAAAGTTTTGCTATGATATATGTAGGTCATCAAAGAAAATTCACATTTGTGGATGCTGGGTTTGGTCCATTCACCTAGTTTGATCTCCAAATCAATCACACCTGATGTTGATATACTACTTCTAGCCCTAGGTTTGACGGTCTACTTCTCAATGGATTACCGTGATGAAATCAAGAATCCCAATCCAAACTTCAATGACATATCAAAAATGATGAAAACTCAGACACACTTCAGGCATAATTATAAGACGAGATCGACTTGTGTACATGGATCAAGGACTCGGCCAAGTTGTATCCAACTCGGCCATCAAAGAGATGACTCGGACGCCCGAGTCGAAGGGCGGGTGTCGAGTCGACCCGGGTCGGGTCCGACTCGGCGTCGACTCGGTCAACTCGGCCGAGTTTTACGCGACTCGACCGAGTTGACCGAGTCGACTCCGAGTCGGACCCGACCCGAGTCGACTCGGCACCTCAGAGTCGACTCGGCACCCGTGAATCTGCGACAGATATCTCTCTCGATCTCTCAATCTCTCTGCGTTGTTGAATCAAGAAAAAAAGGGCCACGCCCTCGTCACCGTCGCCTTCACCGTCCACGTCGATCTCTCCCCCTCGCGGTACCTCTCTATCTCTCCGTCGATCTCTCTCCCTCTCTCTCCCTCTGCGTCTCTCTCTCCTCTCTCTCCCTCTGCGTCTCTCTCTCCCTTTCTCTCGCCGTCGATCTCTCTCCCTCTGCGTCGCTTTCGTCGTCGATCTTTCTCCCTGTTGATCTCTATGTCCCTCTCTCTGTCTCTGTCTCCGTCTCTCCCCCACTCTGTCTTCTTCCCTCTCTTCCTCTCTCTCCCTCTGTGTCTCTCTCTATCCCTCAGTCCCTCTCTCTCCCTCCCTCAGTCCCTCTCTCTCCCTCTGTGTCTCCCTCTCTCTTTGTCCTCTCTCTCCCCCCTCTGTTCCTTTCTCTATCCGTCACTCCCTCTCTCCCCCTATGTGTCTCCCTCTCTCCCCCTCTCTGTCTCTGTCTCTCTATCTCTATCTCTATCCCCCCTCTCTCTTTGTTCCTTTCTCTATCCCCTCTGTTCCTGTCTCTGATTTTAATTATTTGAGTTTAATGTAATTTAAATTAGTTTAGTTTAGTTAAACTTAATTTAGATTAATTTAATTTAATAAAATTTGTAATTATAATTAAGTTAGATAATTTAATAATTTTATTGAAGTTAGGTAATTAAGTTAGTTTAGCTTAATCTAGTATAAACTAGTTTAGTTTAATTTAATTTAGTTTCATTTAATTGAGTTTAATTTAATTTAAATTAGTTTAGTTTAGTTAAACTTAATTTAGGTTAATTTAATTTAATAAAGTTTTGTAATTATAATTAAGTTAGGTAATTTAATAATTTTATTGAAGTTAGGTAATTAAGTTAGTTTAGCTTAATCTAGTATAAACTAGTTTAGTTTAGTTTAATTTAATTTAGTTTAATTTAATTGAGTTTAATTTAATGTTGTTTTAGTTTAGTTAATATTAGTTTTAATTTAATTTAACAGATAATTTTTTAAATTTCAGTATGGCTCCAAAGCAACGCGATAATGGATGGGAACATGGTAACCCTATTGGTGGAAGTAGAAAACTTGTGAAGTGTAATTATTGTGGGAAACAAGTCTAGGGTGGTATCACTAGATTGAAGCAACATGTAGCACATGTACCCGGTCAGGTGGAAGGATGCTTGCGAGTATCAAAAAAGTATCTCAAATAATGAGACGACATCTTTCTGAAGGTAGCAAAGAAAGAGCGACCATAAAATTCAAGAAAGAGCGACTTATGAGATCTTTAAGTGAAGAAGATTTTTATGATGTGACCGATGAAGATTCTGATAATGAAATTAAAGAAGGTGGTTTAGAAGGAGTTGAAAGAAGATAACTAAAACAAGCTATGAAAGAAAGTCCAGAAATGGCTTGGAGATCGGCAGAAGGAGTTGTACTGGTGGCAGTAGTTCGCAGCGTTCAGGATCAGGGATTAACCGTGGATTGCGTCGGAGTATGACTATGAGAGAAGCTGAAATTCCAGCTCGTGGTATTGATCCTTATATGTTCCCAACAAAACAGAAATCAATCAAAAGCATATTTTCAACTGAGAATATTAAAAAGATTGAAAAATCCATGGCAAAATTCTTTCACTACAATGCAATACCATTCAATGCAACTGATAGTGGTCCTTACTACCAAGCATGATTAATACTATTGCGGAGGCAGCCCAAGTGTAAAAGGCCCTACAGGGTACCAGATTAGCAATCTATATTTAGAGGAGGAAATGAAAGAAGTTGAAATATATATTGCTTTAATAAAAACAAAATGGTCGCAGTATGGTTGCACGATCATGTGTGATTGCTGGAGTTTTCAGAATAGAAAGCCTATTGTTAATTACATGATTTATTATGATAGAAGCATGATCTACCATACTTCTGCTGATACTACTAATATTTTGAAGACTGATGATTATATATTCTCGCTAATGGATAAGTTGTTGATGAAGTTGGTGAAGAAAATATCGTGCAGGTTGTAACTAATAATGAGACAAGTTTCAAAGCAGCTGTTCAAATGTTGAGAAGAGAAAACATTTGTTTTGATCTCCTTATGCAGCACATTGCATTGATTTAATGCTTGAAAATATTGGCTCTGTGAAACCAGTCAAGGAGACATTAGATGATGCTAAGATGATCAAATCATTCATTTACAATAGCCCCAAAGTGGTGAATTTAATGAAGCTATTTACTAGAGATAGAGATTTGTTGAGACCAGGTATAACACAGTTTGCCACCGAGTTTATTTCTATTGAAAGCCTTATTCGCTATGAGTAAGATTTGAAAAGATTGTGTGCGACTACCGAATGGCGTGAATTCAACCAAGAAAGGAGTAGAAGTGTGCGAGATAAGGTTTCTAATCTCATTCTGACTGACCGGTTTTGGAAGAAGGCAAGAGAGGTCCAAAACATTATAAATCCTCTTGTTAGAATCTTGAAGATAGTGGACTAGGACAAGAAACCTACATTATCTATTATATATGAAGCTATAGATAGAGCAAAATTGGCTATAAAGGTATCAAATAAGAACTGGAAAAAGTACTGGGATATCATTGATGGAAGATAGGAGGGGCAATTGCATAGACACTTGCATGCTGCTGGTAATTCATTTGCCTAGAAATCATATTTGTTAACTAAAAATTGAAACTGTCATATCATAACAATCATGTGCTTACATTATTGCAGCATATTTTTTAAATCCAGCACTCTAATATTCAAAAAACTTTTCTACACATCCAGAAGTGAGAAATGGATTAAAGGAGGTCATTAAAAGATTGAAGCCGGATTTGAATAAACAAGCAAGAGCTATTAATGAGGTAATAATAATTTATTTATTTCATCGATATAATGTTATGCAAATATGAACAATTGTGATGTGTATTCTCACAGATAAAATTATTTGCGGATGGAGTTGGAGAATTTGAAAGCTCACTGATTAGAAGAGCAGTGCAACAATCTCTTCCAGCTGATTGGTGGATTAATTATGGCGAAAAAGCTCCCAATCTGCAGAAAATTGCCATCAAAGTTTTAAGCCAAACATGTTCTTCATCGGTTGTGAAAGAAATTGGAGCACGTGGTCGGTGATTCATACAAAATTGCACAACCTGTTAACAATGAACAAGTTGCATAAACTAGTATTTGTGCATTACAATATGTGGTTGCGAGTAAGAAACTTGACATGCAAAAGCGACACTGATGATTATTACAACACAATTGATCTAAACAATATTTTCAATGATGATGATATTTTGGATGAGTGGATTCGTGAGGGAGAACAACTGATGTTACCATCAGATGACTCAGGTTGGTTGGATGAAGGTATTCGTCGTAGTGACGAAAGTGGCGGTGATGGCGGTGATGGCGACGATGATGGTGATGACGATGATGATGACGGTGGTGGTGATGATGGCGGTGATAATGATGGCGGTGATGGTGATGACGGCAGTTATAGAGGTGATGGCGGTAATGATGAAAAGACTCATGGTGTTGGTGGAAGCCAACGAGGTGGTGCTATAACATGGGATTCAGAATATTATGCCACACAAGATAAAGATCATGGAGCCCAGGCAGGGATTTCGCAACAGCGTAGGCATTTGAATCGGTTGGTCGATTTCAATTCTAACGATGATTATTCGAGTGGACATGATAACTACTCACCAATGTTCAAAATAACGATAACGTAACCATAACGTTTTTCTTTTGTTATGTTAAGATAGCTTATAACGTAACGCATAACGTAGGTTACGTGATTTAATATTTATTTAATAAAAATAAATATATATAGTATATTTAAGAATTTTAATAAATAAAAAAAATTTAAAAAATTTAAAAAAATCAAAACAAATATATAACATATTTATCAAGTCTCACAACAATTTTTAGGAAGTATAGCAATAATTTTTCACATTCACAAGTTATAACAAGTTCACAAACATAACAAATTTCAAAAGAAGTTCGCAAATATAAGTCAGTCATACAAAACAGTCATAATATCCTGGAATAATATCATGTCCTACTCTCATCTATGATGACTAAATCATCCTCCTCTAAGATGTACTCAGCATCCTCCGGATCGATATCGTCCCTGGTCTCATCCACATCATCAATGATAGGTCCTTTTCCTTTGTCCATGGAAGAACAACTATCTACCCTTTGTCTCTTTTCTCTAGGCTCACTATCAACCGCAATGCTAGTGCCTTCATTACCAAGTGCAGTGACATCTAGAAAATCTCTGTCCTCTTCCCTTGCCTCATCTTCATCCCTTACTTCATCTAGCCATGCAATATCATCCATAAGACAAGGCTCTTCAGTCTCTACAAGCCACTCATCATCGCTAGCAGGCTCCTCTATCAAAATCGGATCAATATGCAATCGCCTCCTACGAATATTCCTCTCTCGAAGCTTGATGTTATACATAACATAAACGAGGGATTGCAGACGTAATTGCTCCAAGCGGCATCTTTTCTTTGAATGTACCTTCAACAAACAAATTTATTTATTAAAATTAAGTCATTGCTTATTTATTATAAAGAAACTTATAAGTTGTAGCCTTGTAGGTTTTAACTTTTCTTACTTGCTCAAAAGTGCTCCAGTTGCGTTCACATCCGGAAGCACTAGTAGTAAGAGATAGAATTCGAACTGCGAACTTTTGAAGTGTAGGAACTTCATCTCCAAATCTCTCCCACCAAGCAGCTAAAAGAATAAGTGTTAGACATCGCATGACTAAACAAAGAATCAAAGAATCAAAGATATTCACTAAATTATACCTGGACTACGAGCGTTCAAGGTCATTTGAGCTAACTGGCTCCCAAATTCTCCAAGCTTCTGTTTATAACTATCTAACTCCACATCAGCCTGTGCATACTCACGAATGTCAGGGAGCATGCGCTGCATGCACTCACGAAGGCCTCTTCTTACCTCAGCATCATTGCTAAAATTCTCGCTATAGAAACATCTTGGGTTTAGGAAGTACGCTGCCGCATGAAGAGGTCTATGCAACATACCTGTCCACCTCTGATCAATCATATTCCAGTAAGGCATGTACTTCCTCTTACTGCCACCACACGCATCCCGTATCTTCTCCTTTGCAGTATCAAGCATATCATAAAGAAAAGGCATAGATGGCCTCACATCCGAATCCACCTCTCGTAGAACATATACGAGTGGAAGTGTGGTGCTAAAGCAAAATAGAACTTTGGCCCAAAAACTTCTAGTAGAAATCACCGCTCTTTTTACTTTCACTCCATTTGGTTTTTTTGCCCAAGTGCTCCTATTGAATTCTTCGGATGCAAACATCTTTCTCAAAGGTTGTCTTAATTGGTACAATCTTTGTAGAGTTAAGAAGGAAGTAGCAAATCGTGTAATGGCCGGTCTTAGGAGTTCCTTCCCTTTTGTGTGTGCCCGAAACAAATTAAGAACCCAACCATGATTGTATATGAATTGGGTTATACCCTTTGCCATCTCAAGAGTCTCCGTGTGAATTTTCATCTTGCCTATGTCTTCAAGCATCAAGTCAAGGCAATGAGCAGCGCAAGGAGTCCAATAAAGACATTTTCTTGTGTCCATAAGTCTTGCACCGGCATTCACATAAGATGCATGATTGTCGGTAATCACTTGAAGAACATGCTCCTCACCAATCTCCTCCACCACCTTATCAAGTTGCTCCCACAAGAAAGCTCCGGTCTTGATCGATTCTGACGCATCAATGGACTTATAAAAAAAAGTCCCTCAGGTGAATTCACAAGAAAGTTTATCAAACTCCTACTCTTTCTATCTGTCCATCCATCTGACATCACCGTGCATCCATATTGCTTCCAAGCAGCCATGTGCGTCGCTTTGATCTTATCTATATCCTCTACCTCAGCTTTAAGTACCCGTGTACTTATCTCATAAGAGGATGGTTGCTTCAAGCCCATCCCAAATGATCCGACCTCTTCTATCATCTCCTTCCAATAAGGAGTTTGAATGATATTGAATGGAAGGCCAAGTGCATAGATGCATCTCCCAATTTTTCTTACACATTTCTCTCTTGCCTCCTTCTTATAAGAGCTCTCAAGTGTCGATTGGCGGGCTTCAAGATTGATAAATTTATTCATAGGCCCAAGAGTTCGGGGTTGAGAGTTGCTTCCGGCAGCGCTTTGCAATTCTTGACTTACCACATCTTCCTGTGGTTCTCCCATCCTCCCAATTTCACGGATTATTGACTCTTTCTTCTTCTTTTCCACCTCCGTGACCAACAACTTGTCTTTACAAGCTTGCTTCACATTGGACGGGACTTGCGCACAAATTTTAACGCCTTTTTTAGTACCGGCCAAGTGATGTTTAAGCCTAGTGATTCCAGCAGTTATTTTATGCTTGCAAAATTTGCAATAAAACACATTCGGAGGATCACCGGCTATATGATCCGCAAATTCATGTGCGGGATCCAAACTTTTAGCCATGTTATTCAATCAATCTACACAAATAAAAATGAATTATAACAATTAAGTTAATTAACTAACAAACATGATAATTGAAATATAACAATTAAGTATTAAGAATCTACATTATCAAGAGTCTGCTTAAAAAACTGCAACACTGCCAAAGCTATCCAATTTGTGCTCTACAGAAACACATCTATGTACAAGGATTCTCAACATAATGGTGATGACTGTGGACTAATAGAACCTGAGTTTTCTTTTTTCATCTTTTTCTGCATCACCTAGAATACAAAAATTCTAATTTGGGTGACCTAAAGGGAAAAATTAACTCAGTAAACTCACTCACTCAGTCCAGAACCCATTTCATTCAAAGAGGCAACTAGCAAAGTACATAAAGAATTAAACGAAAGAATGTCAACACCACACTGAAACTAATTTAAATGGAAAAAGGCATGACTGCAAATTAATCTCTAACAGAACATATAAATTTTGAAGCAGATAAAGTATTAACAACTAATTAAGCATGCCAATTTAGCAAAAAAATTATAACAAGCATGCTGCATTGAAATTTAAAGCATGATATGAATCATATGATGATGAATTTTAAAATTTAAAGCATGAATTTTAAAACATGAATTGAAACAGTGAGGCTGTGAGCTGCGATCTCTCTCTCTCCCCTGCCGGCGATCTGAATCTCCCCCTCCCGATCATCTCTCTCTCTCTCTCAGCTGTCCCCCTCCCCATCTCTCCCTGTCTCTCTCTCTGCTCTCTGGTTCTCTCTCCCCCAGCTCTCTCCCTCCCGATCTCTCTCTCTCTCTCTGCACTCTCTCCCTCCCGCTCTCTCTCTCTGTGCCCTCTCCCCCTCTGATCTCTCTCTGCGTGAGCAGAGAGAGATCAGAGGGGGAGAGGGCACAGAGAGAGAGAGAGCGGGAGGGAGAGAGTGCAGAGAGAGAGAGAGATCGGGAGGGAGAGAGCTGGGGGATAGAGAACCAGAGAGCAGAGAGAGAGACAGGGAGAGATGGGGAGGGGGAGAGCTGAGAGAGAGAGAGAGAGATGATCGGGAGGGGGGAGAGCTGAGAGAGAGAGAGAGATCGGGACTGAGAGATCAGGTGACAGAGAGAGAGAGATCGGAGGGCTAAAGAGAGAGATCGAGGACTCACCGCCGGCGGTCACGAGCAGGTACGCTTCTTCTTCTTCTTTCTTCTTCTTTCTTCAAGGCGCAAGACCTCCGGCAGAAGTTAATCGGCGACGGCGACGGCGACAGAGTATCGACGGCGGCAGGGATCAGCGACGGCGGCAGGCGACGGCGACGACGACGGCTTCTTCCCTCTTCTCTCTTTTTTTTTTTGGTTTGGGTTCGATTGCGCGTGCCCTAATCTCAGAACGAGTCGCGCCTTTATATTTTCGTGGTTGCACAGTAACGTACGTTACTGTGCGTTACGTAACGTAACGTAACGTACGTTACGGTGTAAAAAACGCAGGTTACGAGATTTTGCGTTTTTTTCTCGTGTTTCGTAACGGGAAGCTCGCGTTAGTTACCATAACGCGTTATAACGCGTTACATAACGCGTTTTTTTGAACACTGCTACTCACATGAACATCATAGTCTTGAAGGCCATTTACAGGTTGGGTTTGACATCTGGTCATATTCTGGCACTGATTATTCTAGCACTGGTGAATATTCTACTAGCAGCACTGAATATTGAGGTTTTGGGTATTATCACTATGGAGCTGATATTGCACAAACCCTACCGCCATATTACTCTGATAGTAGATCCTCTGGCCAATCATCTCAGCCTACAGGATCTCACCCACGAACATATTATTTCCTTATGAAAACTATATACCTGATTTCTATACTTATCGCGGGGATGATAATAATGATGATTTTGTGCCTCCTCGTAATTCAATGTGAAAATGACTATATTAGCAGGTACTTATGAATTATTTTGTGCAATTTACTATATTATGCATGTATTTTGATATCTTTCTACCGACGACGCTTTTATTTATGCTTCACGTTAAGTTTTGAGTGCTAGATGATATGTTTGAATTGTGATATGTGATACATGAATTTTAATGTTTACATTTTTTACGATTTGTCATAATTTTTTCATAATTTTTTGGTGTTCTATGTAGCATTTTGCGCGTATCATCCGAGTCCGATCTAAGTCGCCAAGAACGATCCGTCTCGGTGCCGGCCGAGTCGGCGGCCAAGACCGAGACTTTGAACCATGCTTGTGTAATTCCGAAGGATTCGAGCCCGAATCCTTCCCACTTAACCATACATGATCCGAATACAAGATCCATTCCGTTGAAGTTGATCTATATTATTTCAAGTATTTATAAATCAAAAATCAAGTATTTTAAATATTTTTTTCCCATGCATCAAGTAGGTGAAAAACTGACTGCCTAATAGTGAATTGTGGTTAGTTAACGGTGTAGAACATTTAAAACATAACAAAAATTGGTTTGTAGGGATTTTTAAATTTTTAGATCATAATCAAATGGTCAAATCGAGAATTTGTATATCTAAAGACATATATCTAATCAATTCACTATTTTTCGGCCGTCCATTTTGCGTCATTTGATGGATGGGCAAAAAGCATTCAAAACACTTGATTTTTATTTTTAATTACTTTAAATAATATAGATCAACTTCAACAGAGTGGATCTTCTATTTGAATGGTTGTGTTAGTATTTGAGTGGGAAGAATTCGGGGCTCGAATCCTTCCAGAAATACACAAGACTATCTCATTATTAGACTCCAAATTTTTCCAAAACGTGACTCAACAAATTCAGGTTTCCAATCTCCAAGTCCACCCCACCAAGATTCTTTACTACCGTACAGAACTCACAACTTCAACCCCAACAACCACCTTTGCCCAAACCTCGATTGGACAGACACAGCAAAACCACAACAAAATGGAAGATGAGTAGAGAGAGGGCACAAAATAAAAAACTCAATGTAGAGATTTACTAAATTCCACAAAAAAAAATCGACTAAACTAAATTAAAGATTAAAAAAAAATTCAAAACTTCTACCAATCGTATAGAGACAAACAGTTAGGACTGAGATAATATACAGATTAAACAAAAAAGAATTGGAAACAAAAAAAAAAAGGAAACACCCAAACAAAACCCAACGCCTGAACCCAACAAAATCCAAGAGAAATTAACTCAAAATTTGTCTAGAAAACGAAAAAGATAAATTATTCTCAGTGAAATGTACCAAATTACTAGAACAAAAAAACAAAATGAAAAAAATGAAGATTATTGGCAAAAATTACCAAAACTCTCGAACTCAATCCTCGGCTGCCGTGGTCGAATCAAAACACAAGTACGATTGGGTTGCAGCAGCTCGGGTTTGGAAGTTTGGAATGGAAGAGAAGTACGAGGGTTAGGGTTTTGGAAGGGAAGAGAGATAGAGAGAGCGCTCGAGAATAAATTCAAGAGATGGTTTGGGATTGAGATGATGCCCGGATTCGCATAACAGCTTCTCGCACCCGTATCGGGTACGGAGCCGGTACGCACACGCACCGATACGGGTAGGATACGTATCGGGTGCGGCCTGTACGAATCCCGCCAGTATCCGTATCCGAACTGATAAGAATCCGTATCGGGTCGGATTAATCCGTTCGTGGGCATTTTCACCCAGCAAAGATAATTTATCTTAGTGGGTTTCCGGTTTTAAATCCAAAAACCCGCTACTTCTTTGTGGCTGAATTTTTCAGTTATTACCCCTCCAAAGTTGCTGCGCTTTTGCGTTTAACTCCCTACATGTTTTCTCTTTTAAAATACCATGACGGAGACGTAAATTTGAAAATGAAAATATGTATCGTTGATTTATAATTTAGGGGGTTTTTAGTGTACATCTCCTTGCTAGTTATGGGTGAGCAGAGTTCCGTTATAACCGAAATAATCGACCAAAATCAAAACCGAACCCGAACCCGAACCCGAACTGAACTGCACTAATTCGGTCGGGTTTCAGTTTTGTATTCCAAAACCCAAACCCGACTGAACCGAACCGAATCTCTCAACCTATATATTACCCTACTCAAATTCAATTTAGTAAATCATATAGTTCGTAACAAAAACGGGTGGAAACTTGTCTCATTACTTTTTAGTAATACCATCTTTTTTATGTTAAATATGTGAAAGCTATGTTAAGTATACCATCACAATTGAGAATAATATTTATATTAATATAGTTTTTTTCATTATTATCATTAAAAGTCAGTAATAATTATATGAGCTTTAATATAAGAGCTCAAATACAATGTAAAGTTTTAAAATATGAAATTTTCAATTCACATTAAGTTTAAGATTTTTTTTCTTATTTCTAATTTGGGTAATGGATATTTGAGATTAGCATATTAAAGGATGATAATATAATGGTGATTAAAAAATGTAAGAAATGATGACAATATATTGGCCTAACTGAAAAACCAAAAAACCGAGCCGAACTGAGTCGATTCGATTCGTTCGATTCGGTTATTAAGTCGATTCGGTTCGGTTCGATTTTACAAAAATTAGCAAAAACGGAACCGAACCGGCCGATGCTCACCCCTATTGCTAGTGAGGTCTTGCTCACTGGTAAAAGATGAGATTGGGAGGAAGGATAGTAACAAACACTTCTTTTTAACTAAGGTAAATTGCGGGGGGGGGGGGGGGACCCATGTATTATTGACCTAGTAAGCACTAATAACCTCTAAACTAGGTTATTATAGAACACATTCTCACTTAACAACTGGAGTCAAGAATTATTTTATATTGTCAATTTTACCTCACTTTTTATCTCTTTTGCTGGTGTCTGGTAATTTCTCACCACTTTCTTGCATCTATCTTACTCCTACTCCTTCACTATTTCCCATCTTTTCCTATTAAAATTATGCCCCCCCCCCCTCACCAACAGCTAATTGAACTAAGTTAAAACATAGCAACTAGAGAGAGGATTTTGAGTTTGGATTTGGGCAAGGATTTTAGATTTTGGAGAAAAAAGAAGTTTTAGCTTTGGGGAAAAGGCAATATTTGCGGGTTTGAATTTGGCTTTTGAAAAGAGAGAGTGAGTATTTGTTATTGTTTTTTTGTTTATATTTTGAAGAGTGCAGAGAGAAATTGATGTGGAGGAAATTGAGTTTATTTGAAGGATGAGTTTTGAAAAGAGAAGTGAGGGAGGGGTGAAAAGGAGAAGAGGAAGATGAGGAAGGGAGAGAGGAGAAAATGAGGGGAAAAAATGATCTAGATTTGATTTAATATATGAGTTTTGGAGAAGAAGCATGTGAAGGAGTGGAAGAGAGAAAAAGTTGAAGAAGAAGATAGGATAGTGAAGGGCAGAACGGGAAAAAAATTAAATATTGTTAACTCAGGAGGTGTACTTGCTAATAATCTAATTCACGGGAGATTATGCTGCATGGTTAATAGTACATGTGGTCTTTTTACAATTTAACCTTTTAAGTAACATCTATCATAACCTTTTTTTCTTTTCTGAAAAAATGTCTATTTCAGGAGGAAAGTCGTTCGCACACTCTTTACATACGAACCATAACAAGTCAATTTCGACACACAGTTTTCGTACGCTGTGACATTAATTTTTGTGTAATATTCCTCTTTAGTGTACTTTTAAGAAAAGCTAGATTGAAACTGTCCTCAACCACTGTGGATGGAGAGACTCGAACCAACAACCTCGCGCGAGAGAAGAAAATGTTTTGCTGCTTGAGCTAGGATCAATGGCACCTCTCATAATTCACCAATTTCTGTAGTGTTTTCCAAAAAAAATAAATAGATTGAAACTCTCCTCCCCCATTGTGGATGAGGAGATTCGAACCACAACCTTCACGAGGAAAGAAATATCTTGCTGGTGTAAGATCACCTAGAGGGGGGGTGAATAGGTGATGGCTAATCTAATGGTCACTTATGAACAAATAATGCGGAATTAAAACTAAGTTAAATTAAACTTCTTTTAATTGAACACTTATGTATAACGCAAGAGTGTTGCCGAATTCCCTTGCGAGGCTCTGGACAAACTCCTCTAGATTCCCCTTGAATGGGTTGAGGTGCCGCGTTGGCTCTCTTGGTTGAATACTAGTGTTAACAACAATCCCAAGCAAGTATAGCAATTTAAGCACAAGGGTATATCAAGCATGTAAAGTAAAGACAATGAAAGTAATGCAAGATATAAAAGAGACAAAGAGAGAAGGAGAGCAAGAGTGAGCAATCGCAAACACAAAGGGTTTGTTTCGAGGTTCGAGCACACTTGCTCTACATCCCCGCCTTCGACACACGAAGGATTTCCACTATGCAAGATCCCACCGGATCTCTCCTCGGTGCCGCAACACCTACAAGCCCTCGGACTCTCTAGTCCCTTACACACGCAAGTCCACCGACTCGCCGAGGCCGCACCTCAAACCACCAAGAGTTCACAACCGAACTCTAACCACCAACGAGCACACTTGCCCGACTCCTCAAAATACAAAGGAAATCTCTTTGGTGATCTAACACTTGATCACCAATTACAAACTCACTACAACACTCTCCCTATAGGATAGATATACAATGGAAGCTCAAGTGTAGTGTGAGAAAAACAAGGAAAGAAAGCTTTGATGGAAAACTCAAGAAATCACTTTTATCACTCTTGATAAATTCTTCCTATTTGATTGGAAGTATTTGCTCTCAAATATGTGGAGAAAACTTTCTGAAAAGAATGGGAAAACTGGACAAAAGCTCTCCTAAAATCTTGGCTCAAAACAATTGACAAGACCCCAATTTATAGGCTGCCAGAAATAGAGCCGTTGGGTTCTGTCAGAGCTTCCGGTCGACCGGTCCGGTCGACCGGCAACGGTCAAAAATCCGACCGTTGCAGCCTCCGGTCGACCGGCCCGGTCGACCGCGCAACTGGAGAAGAGAGAAAACTCTCTGTCGGTCGACCGGCCCGGTCGACCGATAATTCCCGAGAGCAAAGCTCTCTTAAGCGGTCGACCGGTCCGGTCGACCGTCCTCCAGTGCACACAGGCGTGCACGCTGTGCACGTCCGGTCGACCGACCCGGTCGACCGGCCTCTGTCAGTTCTGAAAAATCAGAACTGCCAGAACCTGAAAAATTGGGATTAAGGATAGGTCTTTTTGGCTTAATAAAAATCCCATAAATACTTAGAAATTCTACAAAAATTTTTATGATATAGAAACCTTGCACAAAATCAAGGCATGTTATTGAAGATTTGACTATTTTTGTAACTTGAAAATATTGGCTCATAATAAAAACTGTTTTTCTAAAACAACATGTTTTTCCAAATTTCCATCAAATACAAAAACAAGATACACTTTAAAGCATAGTGTGTGTGGATATGATCCACTACACAATCAAGATGACATATCTAGTTTTTGACATAAAGCACTAAACTTGGTTTTGAAATATCAACATGTTTTTCCAAACTTTCATCAAATACAAAAACAAGATATACTCTAAAAGCATAGTGTGTATGGATATGATCCACTACACAATCAAGATGAAATATCTAGTTTTTGACATAAGGCTCTAAACATGGTTTTGGATATAAGATATGTATACATGAATACCAAAAACCAAATTGTATTTTATCACAAATAAAATCTTTTCTTAACTAGGAAAATCTTTTATGAAAATCATTCTATCAAGAGTTCTATCAAGAGTGTGTGTGTGATATAGACTTGAGCAATCCACTAATCTATTCTATCCTTTACATTTTAACTAAAACAAATAAAAATCTTATACCTAGACACAAGTCTTCATCCTCTTGAAGTCTTCTCTTGAAGGCTTCTCATCTTCTTGACTTGGTCCAAATGCAATCCACCGAGCTCATCTCTAGATGTGTTCTTGATGCATAGGCTCGTGAATCAACCGGTGCTAGCTTCCAACTTGTCTTTAAATCCTTTGTTGAAGCTCCACACCTACTAAGATCTTGATAATGAATCTGTCACTAATTAAACACAAGATCATTAGTAATCATAACTTCATGAGTTGATCATCATCAAAACTAGGGTGATAGGCCTTTGGGCCAACAATCTCCCCCTTTTTGATGATGACAAAACTCATGACGTTATATATGCATGGATTAAAGTAAAGCTTCAAAGAAGCTCCCCCTTAACTCATGCATACAAAATAAATAGTAAATATGATCATGAAGCACATGAATATGGATGCAAATATGGAGATGCAACAAGCATAAATCAAAATCTTTTTACTCCTATTTGCATAAATCAAAACACATATGCATAAATACAAATCTTAATTCCCCTTAAGTAAGAAGGACAAATACTTCTCCCCCTTAAGCAAGGAAATCATGCATATATATCAAAACAAAAACACAAATACTTCTCCCCCTTTTTGTCAATCATCAACAAGGGTTCAAAGTAAAATCAAACCAACAAATTTTCTCCCCCTTTATGTCAAAAATAAAGAAGTCAAGGAGGGGCAATACAAATCAAAAATTTTGAATTTTTCTCATCAAAACAAAATCATTAATTCTATTTCATCAAAACAAATTTTGAATTTTCTCTTTGATATCAAATAAAAAATATTGATACCATTTTAAAATCTAATGCATAAGCTTGAAAAATAAGATTTGAATTAAGCTTAGCATTAACAACACATGAAGAATTCGAACTAGTTAAATGAGGGTGTTTAACAACTAGTACGAAATCCTTCTATCAAGGAATAAATCTAAGGATTTTCATGAAATAGCAATGAAACACAAAACACTCAAACACTCTAATCTATAAAGTCCAAATAGTTTCAAAAGAAGTGAGTGTACTAATGTTATGTGAAACATGGCATCATGAAAATGGCAATAAGGTACAATATTCCTTAGAAAATCATAAACATCAAAATCATCTCACATTTTTTTATTAAATCATTGAAAACAAAATCTATATGTCAAGATATATGTATGTTTTGACAATACATGAAATATACATACATATCTCTTAAACTCAAGTGAGTCTATATGAATGGATTTGCATTGAAGGCAAAAGACTCAAGAGTTATACATGTATATTTTAAGGTTTGGCAAAATACACATATACATGAAATAAAAGGCACATGATCATAAATCAAATCCAAAAGGTGAACATAAGTTTAAATATGTATGAATCATCAAAACTAAGCAATACAAGTACATTTCAAGGGTTCAAATAAGCATTTAAGCACACTTACTAATAGATCTTTTGAGGCCCATGATATGTTCAAGTATAAATCCTAGTGTTGACAAAAACTAACATATAAACTAATATTCAAATCATGAAGCATTAAATTTTAAGAAAAATTGAATCATGTGACAATCTCAAAAACTATTTGAAGAATACATAACTAGTATAAATTGTTTTTGAAAACTAGTTAAAGATCCTTCAAATATGTCAAATCATATGTTTTTCATGAATGAGACTAAGTACATAAAAAATCCAAGCACTCATAGTCCATAAAGCTCATAAATATATTTTTGAATAAAAGATGAGTGTTCAAAGGTTATGTAAATAGCATTTTCATGAAAGTAGTCATTCAAGCTCAAAAGATCATAAATCACATTTTGTTTTACACATGTTTTAATCTTTAATACAAATCAAAACATGAAAATCATCAATTTTTTTATTATTTATTTAAATACTAATCTTCATGGTATATGTATGATTTATCCAATTCTAACAATATGCATACATATCCCAAATCTAAAAGAGTCCAATATATATTGCATGAAGGCAAATGACTCAAGGGTATACATGTATATTTATTAGATTTGAATTAAACACACATATACATGAAGTAAAATCAAGGATAGGCATAACAAGTATAAATGACCGAATCATCAAAAGTAGCCTATACACATGCATATAGTGGATACAAATGAGCATGAAGTTCAAATATGTATGAGTCAATTGTATTCACTATACATATATGTATAAATGCAAGTTTTGACACATTCTACATTTAAGCATGTAAATGCCACATGAAGCACAAATCAAATAAAATCATGAACATGCTATATGACATTATGAAAATAAAAGCATGTACATAAAATTAGGAGTTTAGATTGTTGTACCAACTCCAAAGCTCCAAGCATGGTGGTTGACCCACCAAAATTTCTTGATAGCGGTGCTCCAAGTATGTGTCATTTTAGTTCAATGCACCCACCATCAAGGCACCAAATCTCTCACGTTTTGAGAGATTCCTCACCTACATCAAATACACAAGGTGGGGATTTTGGTACCCAAATTTTCTCGGGTCCTATGGGGTTAGTCTTGTAAGGAA
This sequence comes from Agave tequilana, assembly GCA_038442645.1. NCBI lineage: Eukaryota > Viridiplantae > Streptophyta > Magnoliopsida > Asparagales > Asparagaceae > Agave > Agave tequilana. The sequence goes on from JAVJIF010023776.1 coordinate 38,510, forward strand.
CCCAAGCATTTTTATTTTTATCAAAATAAGAACATTTAACCTTTCATAACAAATTTTCTTAGATGGCCTTTGCGGCCACAATGTGTACATGTGTACACCTTAGCATACTTATGAGTGGGAGTGTGAGCATGATGTGCATCATAAGCATGGTCATGATGATGATGTGCATGAGTATGAGGAACTTGTTTCTTTTGAAACAAAGATTCCAATCTAGTATGATTGAATGCACATGAGCTCAAATTAGAGCTCAAATTATCAATTTTATTTTTCAAATTTTCAATCTCATTAGTGGTGGTATGTAAGCATGATGAGATGAAGAGACAATTTTCTTTTTCTTTTGTGAAACAAAATCTTTTTTCTTTTTCACAAATTTTTCTTTTCAAGATTTATTTTCTTGAAAACAACTTCCTTTTGTTTTTCCACCAAATCAATCTTATTTTTCAAAATCATATTTCCTTCACATAAAATATTCAATTTAGACATTAAGGAATATTCTCATTTTTCAAATCCTCATTTTCTTTTTCTAAACATGCAAGTTTATTTCTAAAAGAATCATTTTCTACATGCATGCAATCAATGTTCTTTTTCAAATTCTTGTTATCTTTTTCCAAACATGCAATGTTTTTCTAAAAGAGTCATGTTCCACATGCATGCAAGCAATATCCTTTTTCAAATTTTTATTTTCCTTTTTAATTATGTCATATCTCTCAAGCAATAATTGGCAAAATGAATTAGCTCATCATATGACATAGTAGCATCCTCATCCTGGGATTCGGAAGTTACCTCAAGGGGGTTATCCCCTTGGACCATGTAGCACACGTTGGAGATGTCGCTTCCAACGTCCGAATCGCTCCCGGCATAATATAGATCCTTTTCGCCAAGGGAGGTGATGATGTTCCAAGCTACAAAAGCCGATTCAATGTTAGAAACCCTAGATAAATAATCATCATTTAGGGTACATTTAAGAGCATGAAGGGCTTTTGCATTAGCCTCAATGTACTTGCTATTTGAACAATAATCATTATTAGTAGTAGCAAGATAAGCATGAATTCCTAAGCCTTGAGGTACAATGACATCTTAACCTTCCAAGTTTGGATGTTAAGAATATCAAAGGTGGGTGGTGACATGAAGTCCATGGTGAGGTGTGTGTGTACAAAAATATTGTGATTAGCCTAAAAGGAGGATCTTTAACTCTTAGGTTGTTAGACCCAATATCAAGAGCACTAGCTCTGATACCAATTGTAAGATCACCTAGAGGGGGGGTGAATAGGTGATGGCTAATCTAATGGTCACTTATGAACAAATAATGCGGAATTAAAACTAAGTTAAATTAAACTTCTTTTAATTGAACACTTATGTATAACGCAAGAGTGTTGCCGAATTCCCCTTGCGAGGCTCTGGACAAACTCCTCTAGATTCCCCTTGAATGGGTTGAGGTGCCGCGTTGGCTCTCTTGGTTGAATACTAGTGTTAACAACAATCCCAAGCAAGTATAGCAATTTAAGCACAAGGGTATATCAAGCATGTAAAGTAAAGACAATGAAAGTAATGCAAGATATAAAGAGACAAAGAGAGAAGGAGAGCAAGAGTGAGCAATCGCAAACACAAAGGGTTTGTTTCGAGGTTCGAGCACACTTGCTCTACATCCCCGCCTTCGACACACGAAGGATTTCACTATGCAAGATCCCACCGGATCTCTCCTTGGTGCCGCAACACCTACAAGCCCTCGGACTCTCTAGTCCCTTACACACGCAAGTCCACCGACTCGCATAGCCGCACCTCAAACCACCAAGAGTTCACAACCGAACTCTAACCACCAACGAGCACACTTGCCCGACTCCTCAAAATACAAAGGAAATCTCTTTGGTGATCTAACACTTGATCACCAATTACAAACTCACTACAACACTCTCCCTATAGGATAGATATACAATGGAAGCTCAAGTGTAGTGTGAGAAAAAACAAGGAAAGAAAGCTTTGATGGAAAACTCAAGAAATCACTTTTATTACTCTTGATAAATTCTTCCTATTTGATTGGAAGTATTTGCTCTCAATATGTGGAG